>JASCZW010000634.1:0-230527 GCA_034211315.2 Aedes japonicus
AATTTGTTTGAAATAGCCGTGATAATGGTTGTTTAAATTTGACAGCATATAAATCTTGGGTAAGTTCAAGCAACACTCAAAGCTTGTTCTAACCAAAATTTAGCGGTAAAGTAAACACACTCGGTGTTTGAAATAAATATCAGATCGGAAAATGGAAACCAATGGCATTGTTTGGAAATAGCCTAACAATTTATTGAAATCAAATAAAAATGTGTACTACAGCTCCCGTATTCTGCGTTCCATTTATTTACTTAGCTGGACTACCGTTAAACCCAAATCTGTACTACACCCAAAATAAAAAGCAAGATTGTAATGCAATTTCGCATGATTTGGTTTCATTTCTCGTAATGGATCGCAACTTGGAGAAAAAGCAACATTGGTCGTGGGCAAAAAGCAACACATCAATTCGATTAGAAAAATTCAATGTGTGCGTGATGTTGTACTAGATTGATTAGTAGTAGTAAATTCAATGGCGCACAAAAAAAGATTACCATCCGCTACCGAGAGTCGAACCGCGACCGTCAGCATGACAGCTCTTCATTGTAACCATCCAGTCACCACAACAAGTTGAGGTGAACGGAATAAAAGTCCCTACAGTTTCTTCGGTTTTTGAGGCGCTCAACGTTGCAACAATGAAGCAAATTTCGGTCGCACACACTTACATGGCTTCGTTTATTTCATAAACACATGGTGACTTGATGGGAGGGCGATAGGAGTGTGATGACGAGTGCAGATAAAATAGAACACTTGACAGCGGAATAGCAACAGTGGAATATGGCGTAGCGACGTTCTGTGCCATTGTCTCACCCATATTGAGAAGTTGTTGACGGTTGAACAAAACCCAACGGTTGCTGCGATTGTCGAGCACTAGGCACACGGCGATAACCACTTGCACACACTTGCATGGCTTTGTTTATACCATAAAAAGCTTTGTGGAACATGATGGGCAAATTTGCCTTTTCAGAATCATGCGGATTTCTCAAGATATGATTGCAAAAACTGCAAAATTGCAATTTTGCATTTTTTGCTACAATTTCAACTTTTGGGTGTACGTACACTGAAAATTTATTTTCGTAAATTAGCTTTCTCTCGTTTGTAAACATGGATGTGGTACATAGAATCAAATGTGCTCGTAAATTGTATGAAACTTTCGTATTGCTTGTCATCTAACAAAATGCTATGATTACACATTTTCTATACAATGCACAGAACGAATTTCGTGAAGACCAGTCCAGACTCATAAACGTTACTGTTCCTGCTGGGATGATGGGAAGCATTGATTTATCCCAAAATAGAAACGAAAGCGCTGTCGAGAGTTAGTGGATGCGCTTTTTTTTCAATTATATTTTGAGCCGATAAAGTAGATCTGTCAGTCGTTCATGCAAGCCCAGAGAGACATTTCTTTTTTATTGGTAACAAATTACTAGTAGCTCTTTGTATTGTTTTCGTAGGATGAACGAATGTTCTTCCTCTGTTAACAAATGCTTAGTGTTTGTGATAGTTGCGCGTGTGGCATTACATACGAAGGTAGCTTCTTAAAAAGTACAAATCAGTTTCGTTGTAGAAAACAACGAATAGTCTTATTAGTCCTACCTTCGATTTCGTAATTTAAACGAAAATTAATTTTCAGTGTATAGGAAATAGCACAGGGTAACACAAGTATGCGTTCATTGGCAGTTAAGGTCTCATAGTAGATAAAAAATAACTTTATGCTCCCCCGGTAATACGGCATTTCACTGCTTTTTAAACATTGACATTTAATAATAATACATTTTAAATCACTGTGAATCATAAATCACACTAGCAAAGGAATGAACGACTGCCTTGCATTGCTTTCAACTGAAATCCAACTAGCCTTCCCTGTAAAACAGCAAATGGGTTCAGTTTTCTTAGACATCAAGAGGGCTTTTAATTCTGTATGTATCGACGTCCTTTCGGACAAAACTCCACGCTAGTGGGCTTTCACCAATTTTAAACAACTTTTTGAACAATTTGTTGTCCGAGAAACATATGAGCTTTTTCTCATGGAAACTCGGCAACTTCACGACTTAGCTACATGGGTCTCCCTCAGGGCTCATGTTTAAGCCCCTACTGTACAACTTCTATGTCAGAGACATTGATGAGTGTCTTGCTTAAAATTGCACGCTAAGGCAGCTTGTAGATGGCGGCGTTGTTGGACCTAATGCACCAGACCTACAAGGAGCATTGCAAGATACTCTTGACAGTTTGTCTTCTAGGGCAATGAAGCTAGGTATAAAATTCTCTCCTGAGAACACTGAGATGATTGTTTTGTCTAGGAAGCATTTTTCAGCCCAGTTCCAGCATGTCTTTCAAGTATTTAGGTGTCTGGTTCGATTCCAAAGGCACTTGGGAAAGCAAAGTGCGTAGCTAAAGCAAACGTGCCAACAAAGAACCAACCATCACCGGCACTTGGTGGGGAGCCGATCCGGGAGATCTAATAAGGTTATATCAAACTACCATCTTGTCGGTCTTGGAAGCTTTTGTTTCCAATCGGCGGCCAAACACACACATCTTGAAGCTACAATGGATTCAATACCGCCGTCTGCGAATCGTGCTAGGCTGTATGCATTCGACGCATACAAGGAGCCTTGAAGTACTCGCCGGAGTACTTCCCTTAACTGATCGTTTCGCGAAATTGTCGTTCCGGTTTCTCATCCGGTGCGAGATATTGAACCCATTTGGGAATCGAGAAATTCAGGGAATACCAGCGCCCCATCGTTCGACAATTGTACCTTCAGTTTTCGCGAGCAAGTACCGCCATGTTAGATAAGAGAAGAAGTTTTACACAGATGGATCAATAACCAATGCGTCCATTGGATTTGGTGTATTCAACAATTCAACATTTTCGGATAGCCTATATTTTCTGGAGACTATTTGTTCAATGAGGCCGATGAAGCACTCGACGAACTTCCTGCATGAAATACGGTCGTTACTGAGAGCTTTATCCAACAGCTCACACATTATCACTTTAGCATGGGTCCCATCTCATTGCTTTATATTAGGTAATGGGAAAGCGGACTCACTGGCTAAGATGGGCGCTATGGTAGGCGATATTTACGAGCGACAAATCGCCTTCAATATTTTTTTACAATTGCTCGTCAGCAAGTTCTTATCAGCTGAAAACAAAGGTAGAATGATGATGATTTGGGAAAAATGGCCACATTTTATTCTCCCACAGGTTTCGAGAAAATCTTGGTTCAAAGGGTTGAACATGAGCCGCGATTTTATCCGCGTAATGTCAAGGCTTAAACGCGCATCTCTATCGAATTGAGCTCGCCGACAGCAGTTTGTGTGCCTGTGGTAACGGTTATCACAACATCGAGCATGTTGTCTGTTGATCCGACTCATGTGATTCCCTACGGGCCCGAGTAAAACAACGTGCTAAACCAATAGAGACGTTCTGGTCTGCCGCGATCTCGAATATATGAAATTAATCTACGATTTCCTAAAATGGATTGATTTGATTTTTAGTTATTCTGTCAATCGTTCGTTTACATTCCGAGAACCAGAGCACATGCTATAGTGCATATTGTACGTTCAATCACCAATATGCAACAACAACAATTTCCTCCCACGTTCCTTGTTTTCAATCCTTTTTCAAGTATCCAACATGTAAATATTATATTACTTAACTTCGAGCAAGCCGTGGGTATTCGGTCCCGTCCTATTAACGTTAATATCAAGAAAAATATCAATGTACATAGAATAAAGGCTCGGCAAAGCTAACGCTTTTGGCCTTGAGAAATAAATGGCTTATAAAAAAAATCACACTAAATCACTAATTTCACTCTAGAAATTTCCAAGCACGAACAGTGGATAGGAATTTTGTTGACATAAGACATAAGCAAAGTAATCCATGCGTTTATTTTAAGTTGGTATAACCAACCATAAACTTTGATCTTTTTAACCAAAAATTCAGGTTATTTCAACCTAAGATCAAAGTTAGAATCAGTAAAACAGAACTTTGTCTAGAAATTTAATTTTTGTTTGAAAAAAAAAATACCTTCTTAAGGTTGAAAATTGTAGTTTCAATCTACTGATATTAAATTTGAAACAATGTTATTATCCAAGTAGAAGTCACTTAAAAATTTGGGTTGCTTCAACTATAAACGTGAATTTGAAGTAAACATATCTCAACTTAAAGTCAAGTAGAACCAGAGTTTAAATTTCAACCATAGTTTTGGTTGTTTCAAACAAGACTAATTTAGTGGCTATCACACACCTTCCCAAACATGGGTACACATTAAATTTAAAGTTAACCATAACACATTAAACATTATCCACTACAAATCATCGTAACTAAAACACTAGAGTAACCTGTTGAGCACACTGTGATGGGTGATAAAGCTGAACAGATGGCTCTAGTGTGCTAGCTACGTCAAAAAAGAAAGGGAATCGACTATGCGCACTACTTTGAAAACTGTACATACACTGAAAATTTATTTTCGTGAATTAGCTTTTACTCGTTTCGTAAGCATTGATATTGTACATAGAACCAATGTCTCGTGAATTGTATGAAACATTCACATTGTTTGTCATCTAACAAAAAGCTATCATTACACCTTTTTTGTACAATGCACCAAATGAATTTCGTGAAGACCAGTCAATCGCTGCTTCACTTCGGTCGTACTCATAAATGTTCGTGCTCCTGCTGAGATGATGGGAAGCATTAATTTATCCCAAAATAGAAATGTAAGCGCTGTCGAGAGTTGGAACTCTTGCACAATAATGAAGTAACTTCTCACGAGTCAACATGGCCTAAGTGAGATCAACCACGCACTCATTAACAGCTCTCCCTGAAAATACAGAATCAAATCCCATGTCACGAACAACTTTTCGAGGTAGCGATTTTTTTCAATTATATTTTGAGCCGATAAAGTAGATCTGTCAGTCGTTCATTCTTTGTTTTGTTTTCGTAGAATGAACTAATGTTCTTTCTATGTCAACAAATGTAAGCATTTGTTAGCTTGTGACAGTTGCGCGTGTAGCATTAAATACGAAGGTAGCTTCTTAAAAGTTTTCGTTGCAGAAAACAACGAATTGATTTGTTAGTCATACCTTCGATTTCGTAATATAAACGAAAATTAATTTTCAGTGTCACATATAACATTTAAGAAACATTTGAACTGACCGTTTAATGCGTGATCGACGAATCATTATCATTATATTACCTCACCAAGGAATATGTGAGGAACAAGTTATTAACAAACCGATCCAAATCTCCTAGTTCTAGCTTTGTATGGCAGATCCCAAGTAACATTGCAAGTTTTATGGAAGCCTCTAGAAATCAATTCGGTTTTATTATGGCAGCAAGAGATGCCAATAGGTTTAAAATTTTAGTCAGGTTTATAAGAACCTACACAGCTTCTTTACAACGATCTTAAAACCTTGACTTCTAAAATTCCTTTTACTCCTATCAAAGGTTTTAGTTTGACTTTGTGAACTCATAAAATGCTGTTTTGAAATGCCGTTTTAGGACTCATTCATATTATCTTATTATGGTCACAAGAAAAAGCATTTTAAAACCATTTTGCCTCCAGTAAATGCATTAAACGGCTAATTGGCATTGAGGAAAGTTAACAAGCGACCAGATAGTTATATAGTAGCCATAGCTAAGATAAATTGGCTTTTTGGCAAAACTGTGATTTTTTGCAATCGCCATATTGAAATAGATGAAATAATTGAAATGTAGAAAAATAAATACACCAAATTTTAAATGTAATACAATTGAACTGTAAATCTGAGACAAATTCCGGTACTCGTTAAGATAACCTTATTGAATTCCATCAATTTGATTAATTTATCGAATATATTTCTTTCAATTTTGTTTTTGTTGTTGTAAAGTCGCATGATGCGCATTAATTTTCAGCTCTTATCGTGCCAGTATTCGCCATAAAATTAAATGCGCATATGATTTGGAGCATCATAAAAAACTCAATTTGTTTCATATATTTTGCTATCAAACATAATTTTCCGCAACACTTGAGCTTTTTTCTTAGCCATTTACTGTTGAATGAATCAGAAGAGCAGAGAATCGAGCAAAGCAAAAAAAAAAATCGCGTGAAGTTTGACAGCTGTGGCCATTTGGCCCTATACTGGTTTTGATGGCGGCCAATAGGTTTTATGATGGTTATCAAGTGGTAACATCTTTCACTAGAACATTTTCAAAATCTTTATGGTCTTGGAAAGGTTTTATTAGTTTGCCACGGCCACGAAACATGGACATTGCTAGAGGAGGACCAACGCGCTCTTAGTGTCTTTGATCAGGTGCTGCGTACGATCTACGATGTAGTACATAAGGTGTGGCAAGCTATTCAATGTTTTCCACTATATTTAAATTGGTTTTTACCCAAACATAAACTATGGTAATATTTATCAAACATTCAGGTTATTTTTACCTAAGATAACAGTTAGAATCAATAAAACATAACTGTGTCCAGCAATTGATTTTTGCTAAAAAAAAACATTTAATGGTTGAAAATAAGCCGACTTGTAGTTGCAATCTGTTATTAAATTTGAAACAATTTTACCATCTGAGTGAAATCAATAAAATGCAATTTGATTCAACTGCAACCGTGAATTTGAAGCAGATAAATATCAACTTTAACTCAAGCAGACCAGAGTTTGAATTTGAACCATAGTTTTGGTTGTTTCCAAAAAGACTAATTTCTCTCCGTGTAGTGGTGATCCTACACCTTTCCATACCAAATTTCCAAAACATTCGTACACATGAAATCTAAAGTAAACCTTTTATCATTATAGTTTCTCACCAGGGAAAATGTGAGAATAAATCCATAATTTACCAATCCAAAACTCCTATTTCTAGCTTTGTATAGCAGATGGCAACCATGTAACGCAATTTTTTTTCAGTTTAGGAAAAACCATCAAATCTTGACAAAATAGTCAAAAGGTTGAAAGTAACATTTGTAAACAATGACTTCTAGCGTATTTTTGTGGGATTTGCTTGCTCAGATTCAGTGAGTTATTATCTTCCCGTCGGTAGTGGACATAGATGTTAGCAACCTGGCATTTCCAGGAAATTTACGGTTTAGGTCATTGTTCATAATTGTTACTTTCGATCTTTTGACGATTTTGTCTAGAATTCATCAAGACGTAACTCATGTTTGTAAAAAGCCGGGAAACGTAAAGAAAGATTTCGTGTAAAGTTATGTCTCTTCAAACAGACACAGACGCAATTCGACAAAAGATGCGTTTGATTGAACCTCATCTCTTTCAACTCATTCTTATGTGCTAAAGGACGCTTGCATGTGTCGGTCTCAGGAGACAGAAATTTACAAGACATTTTAGTAGTGTGTAGGGCTGTTGGATTATGATATCGCCATTAAATTCAATGCCAGTCAAAGCACCGTCGGAAGGATTCGACTGCATGAAGGATTTCGATTTGTTCGTGCCAGTAAGCAACCAAACAGGATACTCAAGCAGAATCAAGTGGGCATAAGGCGTGGTCGGAAGTTGTACAATAAGGTCATACGAAGTACGATAGAATTCGAAGAAATGTTTCATCAAAACAAAATTTCGCTATTTTTCCCTTAAACAGGAATGAATTACCTATATTTTGAACATTTAACTTGTTTATTCATTTAAATGGTTTCGAGATAGTTTTGTGTGTCCTGATATTATAGAACTCAAGCCTTCTTTGCGACCATCAGGTTCAAGAGCTACCTCTATGGTTAGACTTAATGTTAGAGAGTTTTAAATTGTCTGTTTGCCAGAAAATCTATAAATAAAAAATGTTTTTTTGTCTGTCTGTCTGACCCTTATAGACTCAGAAACTACTGTACTGATCAACGCAAAAATTTGTAAGCAGGGGTTTTTGGGGTCGGGAAAGGTTATGATAGAACTATGGGGTACCATACAAATGAAACAGAAATTTCTGCATCACTCGAGGATTAATCAAACAAAGGGAATCAAATCTGGCATGTGGAGGATTTCAAAGGCAATAAATGTTTCTATGGTAGTTTGAGACCCCTCCTCCCTCTTGAAGAGGAGGAGGGGCTCCCATACAAATGAAACACAAATTTTTGCATAACTCGAGAACTAATCAAGCAAATGGAACCAAATTTGGCATGTGGGGGTTTTTGAAGGCAGAAAATGTTCCTATGGTGGTTCGAGACCTCTCCTCCCTCTGGAAGTGAGGTTTCTCATACAAATAAAACACAAGTTTTGACCAAACAAGAAAATCAACCTGGCAACTAAATCACAAAACGTGCATTTCTCGGGTAAGAAGAAGTCTGAATCCCTTCTAAGTCAAGAAAGGGGGATGTTTGAGCTACTCTCAGTGCTACATTATGCGCAGAAAGTTAGTCTAAGGTTATGCAAGAGAAAATTACGTTTAAATTGACAGGATACGTCGTAGTTTGATGATAAAACTGTGTCTTTGAAACGCTTCTACACAGAAAGAAAAACTATGGTAGAAACTACCGATCCGAGGGATTAGCATCAGCATTGGCATTAGCACTGACGTTTACACACCTCGTGGATTGAGATACGATAAGGAATAGTTCGTAAAAGACACTGCAGGTCACCATGAAACGGTTTGCCCGACATAGAACTGCACGGTTCAAAAATGCCGATCAACGTACTGACATTTCAAATCACTTAAATGGCAAATTGTTCAGCGACAACCCCATCCACTTCCGTATTGGACAGTCTAGATGTTTCAAAAGTTAAAATTCGATGCTGATGAATATGTTTACCCTGCTGGATTGCAAGCTCCAGTTTTGGAACAGATAAAGGACGAAACTGTCTCTCTTGACGAAATTAAAAGATGCGTTCCACTAGGAATTTTCCGGTTGACGGCGGATGTGTCAAGTCTTGATTTATCTGATCCGCCCATCTAGCTAACTGTGTTCCACGCGTTCTTGAACCAGCAGAACTCGACGCAAACACCATCTTTTCAGGGTATTGCCTATAGGCATGAACTATTCAATATTTCTATAAAAATCAAAATTCAAAATTTCGATTATTTACACACAATTTAACCAGAATTTCGGTTAACCTCATTTGTGTTTGTTTCGAATTTTAACCGATATATCAGTTTGCTCATGCTGAGATTCCCTGCTAACTGTTATCAGTTTTTTTAAATCACATCTATGTAGTTGTTTGAAAATTGCTTGATTTCAATTTGTTCTATGGGATTTTGTGTTGAGTATAGTGCTGAAAGTGAAATGCCTACAGAAAGAAGAAACATAAACTATCGAGACGATGTTGAATCCACGAATACACCCAACATAGTGCTTATAAATCAACATTACATCCAAATCCATCGATAGTATTCCTCCTTTAAAAGCAAGCTTTCTTACTTACTTCGTTAAATTAACCCGAACCACTTAAATGCTGTGATTAATGATTCACAAAATTGGCAAAAGCTGTCAAACGAGAGTATGTAATTAACACAAAGCTCAGATCACACCACATTGGGTTTCCTTCCAGGAACGGAAAGCAATTTATCTAGGAATTTGCCTTCTCTACCCAGAGGGCAACTAATGCCCGCCCCACCACGTTCATGCAATCTCCCAGCCAAGTCATCTTCGCTCCTACTACCTATAGTCATCAGGTTCAAAATCCTCAGCCTCGAGCACACCCCGCATTAAGCAATGCAGCGCATTACGATGGATAAAGAAGCTATGAAAAAAAACCTGCTTGACCACAGACGCAGTCGCGCAGTGTCAAAACAAAAACATTCGGAAAGCCGACAACCATGCGTCATGTCAGTGTTGTGAGCTCCTGTTGTCCGTCTGATGCTATGTAGCTTAACTTGCGTGAATAATGACTTACAAAGAACCGAAAAGGATCATTACCCGGTGATATTCCTGGGATGGTGGTTGCTCTTCAGCATTCGCTTCACTGCTCGGACTCCGCCGGTGTTGGCAATTTGATTTGTCCGTGGAGTTCTGGTCGGACCGGCCGTAGATCTCCAGCTGGAGCCAGCGGGATTATCCACCCGTCGGTTGTTGTGCACGAAAGTCGGAGTTCTTGGTTGTTGATGTTGATTACGGAGATGGTGCTGGTTACCAGTATGCTGCTGATGGTGATAATTATTTGTTGACGGTGGTTGATAGTAATTGTTTCCGTTGCTCGTGCTAGCAATTAGCGAGGAGTAACGAGAGGAATTTCTGTGGCCTAAGGACACCGAGTCCAGCTTGTGATGATGATGGTTATGATGACGGTGAAGTTGCTGTTTTGTTGGATGTTGCTGATTCAGATTTTCACTGTAATCACTGTTGGAATGCTGATACGCTTGACAAGCAATTGCACTAATCACCACAATCAGCATTGCTGCTACACACAACTGATTCTGCAATTTCCCCATTTTTATCCCACTCTGCTGTGCTGCTACGTTCGACGCTCTGAGATCTGCAGTTGCAAACCTGCTTATTGCACAAAACCCGCGGCCACGGTCAGGATTTTTCAAGATCGTCTCAGATCTGCACTGAGTGAATGAAATTCAACTAGCTTATAATTATTTCTAAACACTTGGCAATCAGCACTCAATTAAATACGAAAAGCAAAACCTCTTCTATCGATATTGGCAATCTCTTCTCTATTGCTCGGCTAAAATACACTGTACCGAGCAATTTTGTTGCTGCTGTTGGTCGTGCCGCGACCTGCAATTTGCTCTAACGAAACTCACGGAAGACGTCGATTTTCGCAACATAAAATACAAAAAGTAACTTATTTTTTTGCTTCTTTCTATTGGAAGGGTTATTTCGCGTCGCTAGCCCACCTTTTTTGTGTCGATCTTGTTTCGCTTCAAAAGACCCTACAGAGGATTTGCTGCGCGCACGCGGTTACTTATCCGACCAGACCGAGAGTCTCTGCCATACTAAAGCCCCGCTTGGTTGTAATCTGAGAATTTAATAATAAAGGCGGTGTGCAGTTTTGCTGTTTTCAAGCCTCATGGCTTGTTGTTTCCTTTTTCTTTGCTGCTGCTGAGGTTTGTTCTCTCATTCTCGTCGTAAGCGTCTGTCTCCTGGACGACGGGGACGCGACGCGACGCCGGTCAAACTACGGAGTCTCTCCGTGCTTGGATGGCTCTCCGAGTGCGTGCGCACCCGCAAGTCAAAAGGGAAGATGCTGCGCGTGACGGAGAGCATTTCAGATGGGTTTTAGTTGTATCTTTGTTGGTCCTGGCGTGTTCACACGTGCGATCTGGGTGGAGTGATATGCGTGGAGAATCTGCGAAGGTAACCCGAGTGGAGGGAGTTATCAGAATGGAAATTAAAATTGCAATAAAAAATTAGTGACGGTTAATACAACAAGACCAAAGCCCTATTTACAGACAGATTGGCCGTTTGCGGGTTTGTCTTTCATTTTCCAGTGAATAAATTGAGCTGAAATTTCAGCTGTAGCCTAGAAGTAACATGAATTTGCATCTGTATTAAATCCATGAAATTTCAGTGACCACTGTAGACAAAAGTTTTCAGAAACCGCTTACTTAAAAAAGCAATAAGAACATCATTTGATTTCCATAAATTACAATCAAATTTGAGGATCCGAATTTTGATTTTTGATGTTCGAGTTATACGGGTTAGAATACTACAGATCGTAATTCAAATTCATCAACATGGCCCAAACTATAGAAATAAAAAGGTGGTTAGAAGGCGATTAATGAAAAATTACAGATAGAAAATCAGGTTATTTCTAGGTTATAGCCAATGTTTTAGCTAAATTACTCAACGGGAAAATAAAAGCAATTGAAGGCTTGACCGATTAAACGGCGATTATTTTTAGTTTCGTTGGTTCTGGCAATGACATGTTTTCGCGACTTGCGGCAGCATATTCCGCAGATTGCGTAACGTTGGATTCCACCCGGGTTGCACAGCAGTTGGCCTTGTAATCCGCCGTCGGAGAGGAACTCGCACATAGAGAGTTTCATACAGTTTGTCGTAAAATTGGTCAGAAATAGGATCAACGGAATCACCCTCTAAATTCTGTTGCCAATTAATAGTAGCCAATACATTATTCATGGAGTCGAAATCGCAGAGCCTGAAGTTCAGTTAAGGTGAATATGAATCATAATCGGGTATAATGGGTGAATTACAGTGAGCGTCTTGTTTCAAGATGGAAGGATTGTGATGCTGATCGATATCCAAGAGAGAAACAGGAGGCTCAAGAAGGTTGAAACCATCCGGTTCGATGGAAAAGGCTAAGTCTAAGAGTCTTCTATTTGAATTTACATGTGAATTAACTTGGACTAGTCCGCTGGTGAGCATCGGTTCCGTTAGTGCCAGTTCCTGCTCCGTAGACGCATTCGATGGTAAATAACCGTTCCCATCCTCGTCGAAGTTTCAGTTAAAAAACGGGAGATTGTAGTCGCCCAGTGGCAGGATGATATCGGGAGCATCGGTGTGAGACTTGAATAAATCCGGGCTGGAGAGAGGGCGGAGATAGATTCCGGTGATGAATAGCGACCGGTGTGCCAGGTTAATGCACATTGTTACTTGCTCCAGATGGTCGCAATCCTCAAGCGTGACAGATTTGCATAAATGGTTAAACTTTACCGCAATAAGTACGCCACCACCCCTGGAAAGCTGACTGGTGGATTGATTACGATCGCAGTGAGGATATGATAGCCCGTAGATAGATCACTGTCCTGAATGTTCGCTCGAAGCCAAGTTTCAGTTAGAACCAGGACGTCGTAATCGCAGGATGACAGTATTAAACGAAGTTGAGAAGTCTTCGTGCGTAGTCCTCTCACGTTTTGGTAGTAAACGACGAAGACGATTATGCAAAGTTACGATATATATTTAAACATGTTCATTTAGTCTGGAAGATCAACACATTATGAGATAATCTGGGATGTTCTAGATCTGGGAGTTCCGAACTTACGATCTACAGTCAAAACTGTAGCATTTTTGCCTATACAAAGATACGATATGTATTCAACTTTTGAGGTAATGTGGGATGTTCTAGGTCATTTAAACTGTTCTTGAGTTAATAACTTAGGATCTACAGTTGAAACTGTATCTTTTTGAGCTATAGAAATTAGCGATAAGGAGTGTATCGAAAAGTAGTTATAAACATTCGATGCGTTATTACGCATAAACTACTGTATATATTTTTAGCGTGTAAGCGCCACTTGCTTTGTTTACATGTCAAAAATGATTATTCGGTTCATTCATTTCCGTTGATAAAGTTGTATTCAAAATGTCGCGAATTGAATTTGAGACTAAAAAGAAAATTCTGCACACTTGGTGCACCGAAAAGGGTGTTACTTACAACCAGATTGCGAAAAGAGTAAATGTTCACCCGGCAAGTGTAAAACGCATCATCGAAAAGTTTGGTAAGGAGTGCTCCCTCAAGGATTTACCAAGAAGTGGCCGGAAACCCGGCTCCAGCAACCCCGATTTGGACCAAAAAGTTGTGGATTATATTCAATGGAACAAATCTGCCTCTACTCGCGATCTAGCCAAGAAGTTCAGGACCAGCATCGGAATGATTCAACGAATCAAGCGCAGGAATGACTTGAAGACGTACAAAAGCAGAAAGTGCCCAAACAAACTCCGGAACAAAAGTCTCGTGCCAAAACCAGGGCTCGAAAGCTGTACAGCTGCATTTTGGACAATGTCGACCAGTGCATTTTGATGGATGACGAAACATACGTTAAAGAAGATTCAAGAACGCTACCGGGGCCGCAGTTTTATACTAAATCTGTTGGGGAACGTGTGCCAACCGCAGATACGACTGTTGCGATGGAGAAATTCGGTCAGAAGGTGCTCATTTGGCAAGCTATTTGCACATGTGGCTTGCGTTCTTCAATTTTCTATACAAAAGGAACTATAGATGCTGAGATTTATCAAAAGGAATGTTTGAAGAACAGGTTGCTATCATTGTATAGAAAGCACCAGTCCCCTCCTCTCTTCTGGCCAGATTTGGCATCGGCACATTACGCCAAATCCACTCTACAGTGGCTGACGGAGAATAACATCAAGTTCGTAGAAAAGGACATCAACCCACCAAACTGTCCCCAGTTGCGACCGATCGAACGCTATTGGGCAATAGTCAAGCGTATATTTAAGAAGGATGGTACAGTGTCCCAAAACATGACCGATTTTAAGAAAAATTGGGCAGCGGCATCCAGGAAGGTCACTGTGCAGAATTTGATGGCAGGTGTCAAATCAAAGGTACGGGCATTCTACAGAAATGAACATGATGACTAGTTTTTCCGTTTGGATCTTTTGTAAACATGTTAAGCTATAATAAACTGAAATAGTATGTTAATTTTAACCATGTTTTCATGCCTATTTTATTATTTGGAAGTTTATAACTACTTTTCGATACACTCCTTATGTATTAAATAAAGTTTGTTGGGTCTTTTGAAAGGCCAACCAACACTACGAGATAATCTAGGATGTTATAGGACAAACAAACTGCCCTAGAGTTTAGAACTTAGGATCTGCAATTGTAACGGTAGCTTTTTCAGCTATACTAATTTACGATATGTATTCAACTATGATTATTGAGTCCTTTGGAAGGTCAACAGACATTATGAGATAATCTGGGATTTTTACATACTCTAATTGTTATGTTTTTGTATTGTGCGTGGAGTAACGATTTCCAGTTGAGTTGGTGGATTCGTCCGTGCCTCGACCTACCCCGCAGTGAGTTGTTAGGCAAAGGGTGACGTCCTTGGTTCGAGTACTACTGTACCTTAGCCCTCTCGCTCAATTTTCAATACATCTGTTCTATTTCCAACCTACCGTACACTGACGGAACTTTCAACACTTTCATATCTTGAATTCTAGCAAAAGCATTACTGTCCACTCTTGGTGCCTCATGGTGATGAGCGAAAATCTCCTTCTACATCATAATCTGGGATGTTCTAGGTCATCCAAACAGTCCTGGAGCCCAGAACTATGGAGCTACAGTTGTAACTATAGTTTTATGGCTGGGCATATTTACGATATGTATTCAACCATGTTGAATAGATCTTCTGGAAGGTCAACAGATATTATGATGAAATGTGGGATGTTCTGGGAAATACCAGACTGTTCATTAGCTCATAACTTAGGATCTAAAATTAAAACTGTAGCTTTTTCAGTTGCACAAATGTACAAGATGTATTCAACTATGTTGATTGGATTTATTTGAAGGGCAACCGACATTATGAGATAATCTGGGATGTTCTATGTCAGCCAACCTGTCCTGGAGGACAGGAACTTAGGATCTATAATTGTAACTGTAGCTTTTTCAATCATGTGTTTTCGTACTCTGGAAGGTCAGCTAACATTATGAGATGATCTGGGATATTCTACATCAGCCTTACAGTTCTGAAGCTCAGGAATTAGGATCTGAAATTTTAGCTGTAGCTTTTAGGCTATACAAATGTATTCAACCATGTTCACTGGATCTTCAGGTAGGTTAACGGACATTATTGGATACCCTGGAATATTCTAGGTCATCCAAACTATTATGGAGCTCAAAACATAGGATTTATAATTGGTTGGGGTTCTGTCAGATTGCACCAAGTGGTTTTCGCGCCATTCTGCGTAACTGAACCCATACAATTTTCAGCTACTCCCTATCCATCGGAAAAATTTCCATTAAATCAAAAGTAACAAATTTAAACAATAACCTATTTTCTTTCAAAATTGATTGCTCGATACACGTATAAACAATACCAACATATGAAGCAATTAATACCTCCCGATGCTGTGCGTATACGTGAACAAGCTAGAAATTCTAGAAAAAAATATGTTTTAAGTAATTTTTTACATTCGTTACTTTTGACCATATGAAATTTGAAGAGAATGATACAAAGATCTAGAATGCAGACAATAGCGGTCACTTAGATCGACTCAAGATTTAGTTAAGTTTGACTCAGAAGAGCAAAAAGTGGAGTGACTCATAGACTGAAGAAAAAAGCAGTTATGAGAAAATGTCACTCATACTTATGTATAAAGTGTTATAGGAGTGAAATTTGTTCAAATATTAAACAATATTACATAGTCCAGGCGTAACTCTACTTTTGAGTTGAACTCAATTTAATTTTGAATCAATCTCAGTAGCCGAATACTTGCAGCACACGTGCACGGTCAGCCATTTGAGTCGTTTTTGACTCACATTCGTCAAAAGTGGAGTCACTTAAATTTGAGTAAATTCACTCTTCTTGATATTAAAAAAAAGCCACGGCTTTTCATTCTCACTCGATCACTCGCGCAACGAACAATAGGCAACCGAAACAATAGACAAAACGCTACGCCCGATAACAAAATATTGTGGAACGAAGTATCGACACAACCGATTCAATCAATTGATAAATTTTATTAATATAGATACAATGGGTAACAATTACCTGTCTTGCTCCATGTCCTTAAGAGCACTTACTACCTCACGAGTCGCCTGTACACAACTCCGCAGGCGTCCGTTCAGTTTCTCACTGGTACCGTTCAAGTGTTCAGATCGAGAACGCACCCAACTTCTTCGAAAAAAAAGATACCGTGCTATACCCGATACTAAAGGCAGTTCACAACAAAGGCACTATGCCCAGTAACAAAACCGGCATCAAGGTAATACGACCCAAACCATTCGATCACAGTACACAGTACGCTCACTATATTCATTGGGAGAACAAGGAAATCCTTAATGTGGTGATTCGGCGACTATGGTGAACCAATAGTTCGGGTCGAAACCAACCACAAAATCAATCACGATCGACACCCAAAGCAACCAACATATGTCACCTGGCCGCAACTTTATTGTTCTATTTTTTTCGATCACTCAAACAATCGCGCCGCTGAACAATAGATAATGCGCTATGGCTGATAATAGAATAGTGCGCAACAAAGAATCGATATAACCGTTCACAGCCGATGCTCAAAGCAGACTCCGTTAGCAGTAACAATCGCTCTATTTTCTAGCTATAAACTCGATTTTCCAAACGGGTTATGCAGATAACATTGCACTTGTCACTACCTCCAAGCATCATCCAAAAATTTGTAAGAAAATTATGAATGCGGTGAAAGTGGTTAATTCATGGGCCAAAAGTTAAAGTTTTTGTTGTCAGCTCTCAAATCTTGTATCCTGAATGTCTGTCAACAAACATCACACAGGCGGCGAAATGCTCGACACAGGGATATGATAGATGGTGAACCGATTTTGGAACTCCCTTGTGCACATCAAAACAGAGTGCATTTTGTTGTAGAGCCGTGAAAACCACTGCGACCAATTAGAGCAATATTGTGGTAAAACAGAGTGCATACAAACTACCGCTAGAAACTATCACACAGCTATCAGTAGTACATGAGCGCGTGCCGACACGTAACTTTTGCCTGTTGAGGTGGCGGGTTTGTCCGTGCCTCAACCTACACCGCAGTGGGATATTAGGCAAAGGTAACGTCCTTGGTTCGAGTACTACTTAACCCATGTCCTGTCGCTCAATTTTCATTACTTCTATTCTAAAGATTGGACTCGGAAAAAATGCGTCACTTTATTTTGGGTGTAACTTTCTATTGCGTGGGTAAAAATTAATTAAATTTTGGGTAATACTAGTTTAAAGTGTTCTGGAGTGCAAAATTTTATTGCGATTTGTCAAGCAGTTTTCAAGATGCATGCGAAACAAGAAGAGCTACGCCAGCAAATCTTGGGTGCGGTGATCGATAATCCTGGTCAGTTGCACAGATAGATCGGCAAAAGGCTTGGAATCCACCATTCCATCGTGTCCCGCGTTGTGAAGATGTTCCAGGAGACGAAGACCATCGAGCGGCGCGCTGGAAGTGGCCGAAACCCGAAAACGGAATACCCAGAGA
The DNA here is from genome assembly GCA_034211315.2 of Aedes japonicus. Lineage (NCBI taxonomy): Eukaryota > Metazoa > Arthropoda > Insecta > Diptera > Culicidae > Aedes > Aedes japonicus. The sequence continues at coordinate 17,793 of JASCZW010000634.1, forward strand.
AGGCGCGGAAGATAAGGCAGTACTTCAAGAATAACCGGATCCTTTCCACCCCAGACGTGGCCAAAAAGGTCAATTCGTCGAAGTGGTTCGTCCAGCAGACCATGAAGCGCGCTAGGCTACGTGTTTTTAAGGTCAGGAAGGCGCAAAACCGGACTGACAAGCAAAACACGGTGGCCAAATTGCGTGCGCGGGATCTGTACCGAGAGTGGCTGGTCAAGCCAGGCTGTCTCGTAATGGATGACATTTCCCTAACTGTTTTTTGAGAGGGTGCTGAGAGTTTTGAGAAATTTACGTTTGAATCTTACTTCCCCTTTAAGTTTACAAAATCAGATACGTCTGTTTGAATAAGTTGTCAAGAATTAAAACATAAGCGAAATGTACAGTTCCATACTGACGGTTCTACATGAAACAATGAAGTAGGCCTAGAGATCGTTAGATACGAATATTCAGCAGAAGCAGCCACTCTTGCAATCGTTGTCCAACGTGCTTCAAAAATAATTACTGTTATCTTTACTGACTCCGCCAGTTGTGTCGCCGCTTTAGCAAAAGAAGATTCCAAGGATCCCTTTATTCAACGTGTCGAGGAAGGTGTACTCCATAAAGGCATATCAATCTATTGGATCTCCGGATACTCATGGACCCTTGGAAATGAGGCTGCTGAAAAGGGCAGCTGATCGAAAACGTAGCGCTCCTCTTATATTAGACAATATTCTCACTAGGAATGTCATTCATTGGGTGTTCTACTGTTTTAAGACTGTTTTGAATTCTGGGAAACACACCGTCCAACATTTCACCAGAGAAAAAAAAACAAGAACAACGAGTACTCACACGGTGTAGACTACAGATCCCACCGTTTAATACCCAGGATATTTTAAATTGAATTTGTTCAGATTAACAATTAAATCTGCATATATTAATTGATACCAACTGAAATTTATTGATAATTTTAGCTTATTGACATCCTTTTTGAATCAACCCAAAACTAAAAATAATAATTATTTCATCGCTATCGCCTTCTACTGATCTTTCTTCCTAAAAATAAAAAAAACTCTGAAATTCAAGGCTCCCAGAAGCTTGGACATAATATTAGAACAAATCTTGCGAGTTGCCAAAAGAGAAGCCCGACCAACTCCAAAAATTAAATTTTGGGCTATTTACGCTTCTGTTACGAGCGTTTTGTCGATTTTTAACTAAGCGGTCTTTATATATTTCAAAGGGCTAACGTAGCCGAGAAAATTTTGAATCAGAAAGATCGGCTCGACCAAACCGCCAGAGCTTCTACCACTGGACCAAATTTGCATACGGTGCCCATATATCATCGTATCGTATTGATTTGACCATCCGCAACGAGTCCACCCAAGTTTAAGAGCAAATCGTTAACAATGTTCTTAAGCTTCTTAAAAGCAACTGACCGCAATCGAGGCTGTCCACCGGCCCGCACCGGTCTCATCGTTGTCATTATCCAAAACGGAAGAAGTTACGAGCGTCCCGGTAACGTGATAGGGAGTAAAATTCATTCAAGCTTGAGTCTGAATGTGCAGAAAAGCGATTCGATCGAGACATTCAATTTGCTTTAATCCGATCACTGAGTGCTGGAGGAGTCTTCCGTAGATCGGCGGTTGATGCTAGAGCTTCGAGTTGGGGATCGATATTTGGTCAAGTTTTGACATTATTCGGCTACCAAAATGTTTCGAATTCTCTGATATAAATAAGTGAGATAGGAGCCGACAATGAGCTCATATGGGTTGAAAATACAAGGAATGAAGAAGAAGTGTTCTTGACGGCAGTCGAAATAAATTTTCTAAATTGAGAAACAAATGGCATTCGTTGCTGTCGTACCTTCGGTTTTAACCTGATGACAATTGAGTTGCTACATTCTCATGAATTAAAGAAATTGAACAAGCCAGCGTCTGTAATAAATTTCCACAAATGTGAAATTCCAGCTCGGCTATTAGTAAACGCGGTCAGATACGCTATGTGGGAATTTGAACGCTGCAATCATCCTATTACCGTGCAATTGCTAATTAGCTGACTGAGATCAGCCACCAACGAGCCCGGTAGGATCAAGTTTCTGATTTCTTGAAACAAGGATATGCTCCACACGCAGTTTGCAGCTCATTATCAGCATGCTGTCATTGGCACTCAGCACCCACCATAATATCAGTTTGTATTTAATTAAACCTGATGTGAACAGCACACTCAGATTGTCCAAAGGGTAGCCGAAAGCAATGAAACAAAAATAGCTATCGTTTCCCGCCTCTAGCGGCTGGCAGGGCTAAAGCACACATAAGACTGCAACGATGGCCTGTGGAGGTTCGACCAGGTTTGGTTATGTTCCCTTCTATGGATATAATTCGATTGAAAATAATTTGATAACAACCATCAGCTCCTGATCAGTTATAGGTAGCCTCTGAACGGCTGCATGCGTTGGTCTGGGCCGAGTTGGGATCCAAGCGAAGAATCAATATGGAACAGGTTTTCGACTCTTAGAGCTGCACGTAGCAGTTATTGAATTGGCCCCTTTGGTCTGGTGTATTAAGAGAGGGCAATGAGGCATAAAATCATTCTCAATTAAGTCGATATTTGATCGGTGAGTCCATTTTTGGTCTTCTTCGAGGTACTTGAGCCAAGCTTGGCGTCGAGGAAGTGTTTTCTTCCGTAGAACTTTTGTTAGGGATATTGAGGCGTCATCAATCAATCGGAAGACCTTGAAGCTAACGGGGCATCCACCGGCGTGCGCGTTGATCGATTGTTATTGAATTAGAGAACTATGAAAAAACGTGACTCACTGGACCTAGCTGATTCGAACATAAAGATATTCAGTGAAAGTGACACCTGACTCGAGCAAGTGCCCAGGAAGCACACCCCATTAGTGCGTTGCCAATAGCGCAACGTAAACGGTGCTGTATAATCAGATCACTTCAAACAGTCAGAGTAACAAACGCTGGTAGACGCAAGTGTTGCAAATTAGTGTTATTAAACAATCGAGGCGCCGCCACCGTGGCCGTATCTACGTGGTTGTTGTAAAATCTGTCGCTCCCGGCACAACGATCGACAAGCTCAGATAACGCACTTGCCATTCGGTTTTTTTGCCGCTCGCGATTGGTGTAGTGCAATGATGAATTTCTAGGGGAACTGGGGGTAGGATGACCAGGCTAAGTAGAACTTTCTGAATAGATGGTTCATGTTTTCTTAAAGTTATATGCAGTATGTTGTAGTCTTATGTTTCGTTATGCAACCTACCAGTCATTCAAAAGTTGTTCAGTCAAAGAAATCGAACAAACTCAAAAAATTAAAATTGTGTTTATTACTGCAAGTGAAACAGTCGAAAAGTCAATTAAAAACCATATTTTTGACATAAACAAACTAATTCTTTCAACCATGCTTTGAATTGATTGTTTATGTCAATTTCTTATCACAAGAAGAACAAAAATAATAGCAATAGTTTTCCATGTTAAATCAAAAATGTGTCCTACTTTGATCTGATAGATATTATGCGTTTACTTTTTTTTTGGAATATTTTTAACTCCTTACTTATTGCAAATTTTACATTATTTTACATTCATATATACATTCATATATATCCTAGGTGCTCCTGCCAAGTAGTTAACATTTTAACCTTATATGCTAGCATTTATATCTAATTGTGTTAATATTATCTTTGCTATGTCTATTCAGAATTTTTAACAGGGTTTATTTTGCCTGCGTGTAAGAAAAACAGTTGATTTCTTAAAACTAGTGCGTATCTATAGAGAGAATCATTGGAAATGAAGATTGCAATGATTTTTGTCTAAAATTATGAATTATATTGTTGGACATTTCTTCTAGAGTCTTTACGTTTGAAATTCTATGTAATTCAATAGTACTGAACCAGGGTGGTCATTTTCAGAACTTTGTTCTGATTCCTTTGAAGAACTTTTTTCCTAGTAGCACAACAACTAGACCGTATTGGAACAGCATAAAGCATGGCAGGTCTAAAAACTTGTTTGAATATTAGAAGTTTGTTCTTTAAGCAAAGTTTGGATTTTCTGTTTATAAGAGGATATACACATTTTATATATTTATTACATTTGGCTTGAATGCCTTCAATGTGAATTAAAAGTTAATTTTTGATCAAGTATCAGTCCAAGATATTTTACTTGACTTGACCAAGAAATTGGAACTCCGTTCATAGTGACCATATGTATATTAGGGTGTCCCAAAATTGCACTATGTCAGGAAACTTGGGGGCTCACTCTTCAAATGATAGGTATAGGTGTAACAAACTAACTTTTGTATGACGACAACTCTAAAAAATGTTGTTTAGAGGTCGCCCCGATGAGTTTTTTGAAAAAAGACCATTTTTCATGACTAATATCGTAAAAATATTTATAATTCTCAGAAGTTTAGTGTAACCTTACCCTTTTATATTTTCTACAGCTTCCTTACGGTCTAAACTACAATATAAAAAATTGTTACGACATGTCTTACGTCAAATTTGTTTGTCACATTTTTTTAAATTCTGTCAAACGATGATTTCTTAGGTGCATTCTGGCGTTCAATCATCAAAAGTGGGTATCAAACTTACAGCTATTGCCAGTCTTGTATATTAGAAATACGGGAATTTTATAAAGAAAAACTTTGCTGAAGATAGTATAGTCCTACTTACATCCGTTATTCAGATATTCTTTATAAAGTGTGGAAAGAAAATAGCCATTTTTGCATATGTTCTTGTATAGCTATATTTATTGGTAAGGTTTCTTATTAATATTGAATTGATAAACTAGGTTGTCAAATAATTGAAAACTGAAGTTTTCAAAGAATTCGTTTGGTTTTTCCGGTTTTCTGCTACGATCAATAGCAGCTGATGCTTCTCTTGGTCAGACTTTGGACCAAATTCATTATAATCTCCTGCTACTCCAAGAGCACGTTCTGCAGGATCATTTATGACACACAAGTTATCGCATCTGGTTTTTGCAGCAAGATAATCTTCGTTTTTATTCCAGTTCCGGGGATCTTCCTTAAACAAGAAACTACAATCCAGCCGCAAAATTTCAAAAAACTGCAACGAATTCTCTGTGACGTATTCTTCCAATCCTTTTCCGGCCGAAAATTTCTTTACTCTCGTCATGTTTTTCCCACTGCTCTTTTTCTTTAAGTTTAGCACCATCTTTCTTTTCACTTCCTCATCAACGTTTTCATCGAAAAAGCGAGACTGATGTTGAGCTCCGATATATACCACAAATGCTTTTCAAATTTCTGAGAAGTACTTTGGCTTAGCTCCTCGTCAGGATAGTTTTTCAAACATCGAATGAACTTCAGATCGTTTAATGGTGCGTTTGTTGCAATGGGAGCTTCATACCACCCTTTAATGTAAACTTGAATCACAAAAAGTACGAACCTTTCAATCTGATTGCAATCTGTCATAAATTGCTTCCGGAAAGGTACATTTTGAGACCGTAAATGGCATTCGCCATCCATCTGGCATGATGTAGCGCCCCAGGACGTCGAAATTTAGCTGGTTCGCCATCTCCTACGCACATAAGTGTAAGTTCAAGAAGCTCTGAATAGTCTTCACGTATGAAAGTTCGCAGCAGCATTTGCTTGCAAAATGCAACGAGGTTTGCCTTTTCCGCTTCACTGAATGTACCTTTAAATCACAAGAAAAATAGTGATAATAGTTTTCATACATAACAAATCAATAAATTGTTACCTTCAGGAAAACCAGAAAAATCGCTCTTGTCCAATCTCTCCCATTCATTGCGGAATGATTTGAACAGGGTGTCGTCTGGAGAAATCGTAGCTTGACCTAGACAAGTTTTGTATGCTGTCATAAGGACCAGCTCGAAAATGTGGTGTCTGCAAGGAAAATCTAGCAACTTTCTTCCAAGCATCCTTTCCAGGATAACAGCAGCGCCATTTTTTCTCCAGAATTCACACTTGTAGTGTCATAGCATTTGCCACTGATGGTGCCATCAAGATTCCAGCATTTCAAGCTTTTAAAAACTGCTTCCGCTACGGCTTTTCCTGTTCCGGATTCAAGAAACGTGCTGTTAATAATTTGTTCAGTTGCATCCAATCCTGTTACTACAATGGCTATCTTTTCGCTCTTTCGTCGATTGAACAGCAATTGCTTGGAGTCGAAATGGACCACCAATGCTTTGTCCTTCGGAAACTTGTTTTTGATTCTGTTGGAAATTTCTTGGCGCACCTTAAAAATGAAAAACAAATTTTAAACATTATTCAAAACATTTTAGATAAGATGACTCACCGCTTTGCGTTTTCTTTGAAGAGTTGATTTACTCAAACTCAACTTTTCAGATCCAACACCGAAAACAACAGATGTGGCTGCTAATACACCAACTGCTTCACGATTCGATACCTGAGCTCGATCTAGGTTCTCGATGACAGTATTCGTCAATAGTTCATGCCTTTTTCTTCGACGCAGTGTTTCTCTTGTCTCGTCCACGATAGGTTCTCGTACTGTTCTACTCAGTTGTCTGCTGGATTTCTTGTCAATTTTTCTTGTTTTCTTTTCGTTGCTTTCCTTATAAATTGATGGTACAATATTTTTGAAGCTTTCCGGGAACTCAACCGGAATTTTGTTGATCACCTGTTTGCTCCAGAACTCTGCACGGACATTATCATTTCGTAGCTCTTCTTCGATGTGGTTCACGCTAATATTGAAGAAGTAACTCAACCGCATCTTACACATCTTCAACGCTGGTCTTGAAAGTTTCTTCTTTTGGGCCTTTCTGAGGCGTTGCCATGTCCTAACGAGCTTGGCAACGCGCCTAACAACGTTCCGTTTCAATTGATTTGGAAGACCGGCTTGGTTCCAAATCGCCACAGTATCGGTAGCCACAATTTGAATGCTTTGTCCGGTTGGAAGTTTCTGGTTTTCATGCTGGTATCGAAAGAAGCTGATGATGTCCATCTCCGACGGCAAATTATTTCTGGGTAGATTTTTTCTTGCTATACCGGTAATGATATCCGACTTCAGCTTCGTTTTCGGCGACATAGTTTTTTTCTTTTTTGGTACTGTTTTCTATGAAAATCGAAGGAAAACTGAAGAAATGTTCGATCGTATTCCGCTTATATATCCTCTGATGGCATTCTAGAAGCTTCTTTACTCACGTTACCAAGGGACACCACAAAAATCCACATTCAAAACAGCGTAGGCGATGTCATTTCTTCGATGGGTTGATTCGCTGTTGAAAATACTTTGTGTTATGAAATGCTGAGCTTTTCTTCCAACACTATATAAAGAATATCTAAATAACGGATGTAAGTAGGACTATACTATCTTCAGCAAAGTTTTTTTTATAAAATTTCCCGTATTTCTAATATACAAGACTGGCAATAGCTGTAAGTTTGATACCCACTTTTGATGATTGAACGCCAGAATGCACCTAAGAAATCATCGTTTGACAGAATTAAAAAAAATGTGACAAACAAATTTGACGTAAGACATGTCGTAACAATTTTTTATATTGTAGTTTAGACCGTAAGGAAGCTGTAAAAAATATAAAAGGGTAAGGTTACACTAAACTTCTGAGAATTATAAATATTTTTACGATATTAGTCATGAAAAATGGTCTTTTTTCAAAAAACTCATCGGGGCGACCTCTAAACAACATTTTTTAGAGTTGTCGTCATACAAAAGTTAGTTTGTTACACCTATACCTATCATTTGAAGGGTGAGCCCCCAAGTTTCCTGACATAGTGCAATTTTGGGACACCCTAATGTATATTTGTATTTGTATTTGTCTTTGACTCATCGGACTTTGTGGTCTACATGAAGTACTTAAATCTAATAAAAGTCAACGTTAAAAACGGTTCAGCAAGCGGTGACAAAGTCTTGAGGCGGACATGTTGATATCAAATTCGTCGGATTCAACGTTGAACCGACGGATCATGGCGACAATGGAGCTATTTGCAGCATGATTAGTTGCTTGTAATTCTTCGTGAAGCAACGCTCTCAGTCGAAGGGTTCGGATAGGAGCATATAGACTGATTCTCGACAGCAACTCAGGAATATCATATTCAGACAAGAGAAGCTTAGCAACGAATACAGATTGCGCGACATTCCTTCGTTTAGCCAGAGTATCCAGCCCTAGCAGGCGACTGCGATCGGCGTAAGCAGGCAAGTTTAACGGGTCACTCCATGGAAGGTGGCGCAAAGCATATCTTACAAATCTGCGTTGGACAGCTCTGGTCGTCTGCAAACAACAACAGAAAACCTCCATTAAGCAATATAAGGGAAACATCGTTTATGAAAAGAGAGAACAGCAATGGTCCCAGGGTGCTTCTTTGGGGAACTCCGGAATGGTTTGAAAAATAGTCCGATGAATTGTTTCCAATACTGACAGATACTTGACGTTGCACAAGATAAGATCGAAGCCATGTGCAGAAAGCAATGGAACAACCAATTTTCTCCAGCTTAGCAAGCAGTAAGTCAAGGTTAACTTTATCGAAGGCTGATTTAAGCTGGTATAACAGCATCGACTTGGAGTTTTTTACATACATTCTCCATGAAAACCGACGTAAAGCTGACAAGATTCGTTTCAACAGAGCGGGCGGGATAAAAACCATGTTGATAGGGGCTGATGTAATTCTTGCAGGCAGCGAACAATTTGTCGTTGATCAGCGACTCAAGTACTTTTGATTCCGCACCGAGTGAAGTAATGCCACGGTAATTTCACTTTTGTCTCCTTTCTTGAAAACTGGAAACATAGTAGAGCACTTCCACTGCATTGGAAATTTTGATTGCTGGAGTGATAAGTTGAAAATCAGAGAAAGTGGAGTAGCTAAAATGTCGGAGCATTTTTTCAACACAGCAGAAGGAATCAGGCTAGGTCCAGGATTGAAGGACGATTTGGTCTTGCGTATCGCCGAAAGAACCACCAGAACGTCGACAGCAAAGACAAGATTTTCTTGTGTGTGATGTACATAATATTTGTAGCGGAGTTTGTTATAGCGCCGATATTCATTGCAGGCGCGATTAAAATCCAATTTGGTAGAGGCACATCGTCGAATGGCAAAAGCACGAATAACCCTAGCGTGCACTCGTTCCATGTTTCGTAGATGAGCATTAGTCCACGGAGGTTTTCTCGGAGCTTGGCACTTCGGTACAGCTGCCAAAACACTCTCACGCAGCAAACAGTTGAAGCGGTCAACAGCTGATTCAATATCAAGGTCACACAAAACATTCCAGTAGATACGGGATAAGCAGTGTCGAAGCAGAAGAAAATCAGTTTTGCGGAAATTGAGTCAATCGGTGCTTACAGGTTTATCAAAATTGAGATTAGGGTCGTATGCTATTGATACATCCAGGTAGTTATCAAATGGCACAATGGCATCCGGAGCTTCAACAACAGTACATTTGCGCAGTGAGTTCTTGCAGATAAACACCAAGTCGAGCAAGTTTGATTGGACGTTGGAAACTGAACTAATCTGGCTCAGTCCTAGAAAATCAGTTCCATCGATAAGTAGGCGACTAGCAGGAGTTGAGGTTATAACTATTATTTGGTTCCAAAAATGCAGCTCTAGGCTGGTGTGGCAATATTATACGTTGAGTTTTGAAAGCATAAGGAGAAATCTTCCATTTTTGAAAATAATCTGTAAAAATGTAGCCTCTTGGATATAACACGAAGACTTTTTCCTTTAGCGGAAATGCCTGTGTCATCAGTAAAGCAAGATTTGTGACAGCCCTGAGGTAAATCAGGGAGATTTAAAGTGAAAATGTTATATTGTATTGGCCCAAGAATGCTACCTTGAGGAACGCCAGATCTAATGGGCAATTGAACAGATTTAGAATTCTGATAATTTACTTGCAAAGTTCTATCAGTTAAGAAGTTTTGAACTAATTTCATGATATAAAGCGGAAAATTGAACTTTTTCAGTTTCGCAATCAAACCTTCATGCAAAATACTTTGTTTTTCTATGTCTAGAAGAGCAACTCATGTGGAGCAGCTTTCAGCCCATACTGAAATCCAAACTGTTCATCAGCAAAAATTTGTTTGAATTGATGTGAGCATCATTCTATTCAAAATTATTTTTTCAAAATGCTTACTTATTTGTGCAATTGAAAGATGAAACAAACTAATCCAGGAGATCGTGGTGTCCGCAGCTTGACGTAAGACGTGAACAATTTTCTCGTGTCATTTTTTCTCGCTTAATTTTAAATTTTATTGGAAGTTTATACAAATATATTATAAATTTTAAACGACTCTGCAAGTGTAGAAAATTGCAGATCTTGCTCAATGGACAAGATAGCCATTAAGTTTATTTTTTTCCGGAGTGAATTTGTTAGCTTCATTGTTGTGTTTTGGACATATTTTTGCTGATTCGATGCTAGAAGGAAATCAGCTGCTTGTGCTCCACTGCGAGGCTGCCAACGGTTGTAAAACAAATTCATACTTCTATGCGAAAGAAGGGCTATGAATCCAACATGAGGTGAAGTTTGTTTCATGATCTCAGATTTCGAGTAGATTTTGGATGATAATCGCTGTGGCTACGACTCGAGACGTCTTTGAAATCTGGGTGAGCTCTTTTCTTTCTATACCTTTGTATATCTGCCAATTCTACGAAGGCAGTATGTATTTGCGAGGTTTATTATTTCACTAATTACGTAGAACTGAATCCGTACTCTTCATCAGCTGATACCTATCGAGTTGATTCTTTTGAAAATTAGGTTTTTAGAGCTACAGTCGCTGATCTATTTATCTTCTTTTATTTTGATACAAATTGTCACATTAATAGCATTAACAGTGATTAAACGTGTTGTGAATCTGGACGAAAAAATTCAGGTTTTTTGATAAGATTAGATTTGATTTTATTAGGTTAGGTCAGATTAGATATTTTTTAACATGACATTTAACAACATTTTTAACAGTTAACATATTTTTATTGAAACAGACATCTTGCTTCTCTCGGATTATTTCGCAAATGCATTATTTTGAATTGTTATACAATGTTTCATAAATTGTTACCTTAACATACTGCTTACAATTAACATTATTACCATAATGTTCACTGTCAAATCGCAGAAATTAGCTACAGAGACAGTTTAGAGTAATAATGTGACGTTAAAATACATCTTTACTGTTGGAAAAACCCTGTTCGGTAAATATTTGTTGCTGCAATCAAAGAAATATGATAAGTTTTCTCTAACCACCCATTCTTATATTCTCAGACATTCTAGGCGGTATAACCATAAGCCATATTGGGCTAGGGCTATAATTAATGCTTTTTTTTTTCCTCTGTTCGGGACATAAACCACTGAGACCAGAAATTTGATCTATTGTAGTATATCCCGTGTCCTTTGTTTAGTGCATGTCGATTTACCTCATCACTATTGAGAAATTATGAGGTATTCGGTGTTGTTACAGTTGTCATTATTTGTTTTGTTGGCAATGAATCAAATTTTATTGAAAGTTTCCGCTATTTAAACCCTTTGAGGAGTGAAAGCACTCTTCAAAGGCGCGCCCCCTTATCAGTCAAAATCAGAGATTCATTGCAAAGAAAAGAAACTATGACTCCGATACTGACCATGCATCAGAACCCTAGTCATAACCAATTCAACTATAGAACATCAAATAGACAATGAGAATTCACATAAATGAAGACTAACCATGTTTTACTTATTCTAAGCTCATCCTCGCACAATTGCAAAACGAGTATTGTCACTTTTCATAAGACATAAAATGTAATAAGGACTAAAATATGTTCCTTTGACTACAAATAACAAATATGTTCACTAGTTTGAATTAATTCGGACTAGGGTTCGGTAGTAGATCTGATACCCCGTAACGCACCACGAAAAGGTGATCTACCAGCGTTACGGGTCATAATTAATGCTTAAGTCCCAACCACTTGAAGAGAAATGGAGCATCACTCAACTTTCTTAGACAAGATGCTCCCAACGACCGTTTTTAATAATTTGTTGTTCTGTACACCCAACAGGGCATTCTGTTTAACTGTTCTCTCCGACTATTCATTTCACCTTTCCTTTGATATCTATTGAAGGCTACATGGGTTCTCCGTGTCTTCTTAAGGTAGATACCAAATTCTCCCTATCTCCAACGGTTGCATGGACGTGGCCAGGTGAGTTTCTTCGTGGAGATTATTGCGTGAAGAAACGTATCAGTAACTGGTTTCGTTCCATGGTGAAATTTTAACAACCATGGTTATTTCCCACGTTTGATTCAAGCCAAAAGGCGTAAACAATGAATTGTTTGCAATTTTTCATACGCCATACAACAATGTTTGCAAATTTTCTATTCAACAGACTAAATTCATGCTAAATCCTAGAGAGTGCTAGCTGTGTAGTGGAATACCTGTAACTAGAAATCCAGAAGAGAGTTAGTATTTTCCATTTAATTCAACTACCTTTGCTTATTTTGACGGGTACGCGTATTTCGTCTACAATGTACCAGACTTCTTCAGTGTCGTGTACTAATAACTCGACTTGCTCAGTTATTAGAACACGACATCGAATCTGTACTGTAGACGAAATACGTGTATCTGAAAATAAGCAAGGTAGTGGGTAAATGGAAAATACTAATTTTCTTCTCATTTAGAGTTAGATTCATGCGTTATTTGACTTAGATTTTCTTGAAATCTCCCATTAATTTCGTTTAAATCTAGTATATCCTTATGTTACTGTAAAGAAAATTACGATGACAGTTTTAGAACACGTTGACCCATTTACAGTGTACTGTAATCATGTTTTAAAGCAAAATTTTATTTAACGTGATGAATAAAACTTCTAGCTACTACTGTGACTTGGATATACGCGTGAATTAATTTCCGCTGAATTGTAGTTATCATTAATACATTAAATTTAGAAAATTATGAATACCTAGTACATTTTACTTTTCCTTGTTCCATGCTCGACAACTACTTAACACATTTTAAAAGTCACACAACGGTCACCTTGAAGAATGAAATGTAGAAAATTTTCATCAACCTATGAGACATACTGTTTCCACCAAAGCTTTTAAAGATTGAATTCGTAGAGAGCAAAAATCCCAAGAAGAATCGTCAAAATTTCTATACCAATCACGCGAATTAACACTTCTATCAGGGAGGTGATAATTTCCCGTTTGTGAATGGGGAATTGCAAGGCAAGGCGGTGGGTAGGCCAAAGCAAATTTCAAATCATAGTTTACAGAAAATTACGATTATTTAAGGTACGTATGAATTGAGTGTAATTGCGACTTTGCGGTTTTTGCAAAATGTATGTAGCCTTAGACATTGTCATGTTTGAAGCTCCACTTAAATGTAAGATCAAATTGAGTAACCGGTTTGTATTCACAACATCGCTGTAAAGGTTTGAAGGTTGAGTCGATTATTATTGCGACACTTTGAAATTTACATAGAATTTGTCATACACAGAAAGAAATAATCAATTTCAACAAGCGCGTAAAATATCCTCTCGTTTAATTTCAATCCAAAGGAGGCGTAAACAACGAAGTTGTATGCAATCTTGCAATGTTTGCAATCTTTCATACAACAGGCTAGATGCAGGCGTTATCTGACTTCAACTCACATGAAATATCCCATTAATTTCTGCCAGATCTAGCATTCCCTTTATGTGCATTAGAAAACGCATAAAACTCATTAATCAACGCATAAATCGCATGAAATTGTTTCTTCTTATCTGTAACCGAAATTAACCTAAATTTACTATAGAGTAAATAGTTTTAATTCACTCAGTTGTGCAGTTGTCAGTGTGAGTCCGGTTGAAATGGAAAAAAATCAGCAAACCGTGCGCGAAAGCACTTTGTTCACCCACTTTCAAAATTCTGAGTTGTCGCATTATACCTATGACAAACTGATGACAACCTGTCATAAAATCAAATTGCATCACGAAAAAAAACGCTGTAGAAAATTACCTAGATGAACGATCCTTTTCAAACTTTCAGACAATAAAATATAGCCTATTACAGGTATGCCTTGATAGTACGTACATCTACTTTCTCACTTCAAATAGTGCCTGCCTGTAGGTGGTGAAGAACTGTAGCCCCGGAAGCTGCCGGAAGTCCGCCTTGACGTAAGTCTCATCATCCATAATGAGACAATGAGGCTTCGTCAGCATCTAGGTGTTCCGCACCGACAAACCGACATGAAACTCAATCTTCGCTATTGATCAAGAACCCATAACGCCTGATTCAAATGTGCAGCGATCCCATCTGTCAAAACCTATAGAACATTTTATCTAGATCAAATAAATGTGTCCAGAATTGCTCAGACATGAACCTTCTTATCAAGTTCCCAAGCGTGTTCGTGACTTCAATAAACGTTCTCAGCGAACATGAAGGTAGATGTCAGTAATAAGATAGATCACATTTTCTATTGTGATTCATGTCGGTTTGTCGGTGGTTTCCGGGCCCATGGCTTTTCCACAGTAATTTTCCGTTCCTCACGATTTGAAGTCTTCTGCACTTTGTACGTATGCAGTCGCTCCCGATCCTTGGCTCTATGAACGTAAAACTTGGACAGATTCAACTTTTTGGCCATCTCTTACCGAAGCATTGGGATTCTGCTAAAACCCTTTTACGACACGCTTGTGATCCTGATCACTAATAGAACATCCATTCTGACCGCATTTCTCCTTCCGATCGATCCTCAGAGTTTCGTAGTAATTTCAAATCACACGACTAACTGTTGGCTGCATGTCCCGATGAGAGAGTTGAGGATTTTCGCTTGCGCACATCAATTCGCGACGTTGCTTTTCGAGTGACGTCATTTTTTTCTTCTAATTTTCGAAAAACTACAACAGCGATAAAAATACAACAAAAAGACTCGAAGCTACTTTTACCCAAATTTTCAAGAGAAAACACCCAATGGGTAATTTTCTACAGCGATTGTTCCGTGATGCAATTTGATGTGGGACACCCTTTAGGTATCATTCGACTGTCGCATGGGTCCTCCAAATGCTCCATGAATGGATGACTGTTGACCATAAGTCAGGAGCTGGTTGATAGCCGAGAACAACGCACAAAAAATAAACGAGAAAGCGTTGATTGCTCATTTAAAGCGGAATATGAACATTTCGAGGCGTACTTAGACAAAATCAAATGGTTTTCCAAAATTTCGTCCAGAAGGTCAAGGAATGATCCGGATGGAAGATGTTGAAAAAACGTTGCAGAATTTTTCGAAAAGGGATAAAGCAGAAACGCGTTCTCGGAAACTCTACACGAATATGCTAACGTAAGACGTTAATACCGGTGCTGCGTCGTTGATTTTGAGACCTTCACATTTTGAAAGAAACATATGATTTTCTGCGTTATTAAATACACATATATGGAATACTAGTTTTAGCATGAATTCATGGGATATTTCATGTTAATTTAAGCTAAATGTCGCTTTAATCGGGCCAGTTGTATGAAAGATTGCAAACAATTCCATTGTATGTGCTTGCCTTGGCTTGCAATTCAATGACGATTGACAATGACAATTTTTTCGCGTCTATTGAAATTCATATTTTTTTCTGTGAATTTCATAAAATAAACAGCTTCCAAATTAAATCTTAGTCTTTTTCGAATAGAAGCTGAAATGCGTGTCCATAAAATAGGATATGGTCCTTAACCGTTGAGTTTTCTCGTGATTTGCGAGATTGTTATTTTAAGTTAAGATTTACGAGATTGTCAATTATAGCCAAAGTTTCTCCTTTTGAGAAAGTTTCAATTATTTTATTTACAATTACTCAAAAAATTCACCATCACTGCCATTCTCTTACGACGTCTCTGACAAGTCCGCATTAACTTCATGGAGCAATAATTACAACTTTTGTCCGAAGGCCTAGTACATAAATGCCAATCCTTAGTATACATTTTATTTTTCTTTCCCATCGTCTATTGGAAGTGTTAAAGTGGTACTGGTTACAGTCTACAATCATAACATTGCACAGTGGTTCAGAATGCGAATTCAGCTGGAAAAATACATATTCAGCCAAAGTTTGAAGTTTTGTTTTTAATAACATGACGCATCTTTTGGTGTGAATTAAAACTAGGGTAGTCCTTATAATGTCATACATTCTTCAGAAATTTCCAACTAAAGGCTTACATTCTTCGGAAAAGTTGTAGATTATATAAGTTTAAGCAACTCTGATTGAATACATTTTTCCGATCCAATTGTTTTTATTTCAAATTTGCCAACAATGCTGCTTCTGGCTGATTTTTATAACTTAATAAGATAAAACTTTTGACTCCTGCCTATATGTCTTACCGTTAGTGAGTTATTAACGATTCTCTTAATAAATACGCCCTTTTCAAATGTGTTCTACTCAATTCAAAAATAATAATCTATCTCCAGTTCTTTGTAATAATATGCAATATCAAAAATCCTTTCAAATGCTGTTGAAAAATAGTTTTTTTGTTCGCCCCAACTAGAGAAATTAACATTTTAAAGAAGCCTATTCTGTTTAAAAAAAACCATATAACTTTTGTTTGACATACAATAGAGATGATTTCAGCACACAAAAGGTTGTTATTTTTAATGTTCTAGAGGTGATGTGAACTTAGCTTTGCTGAGAAATTTGAAATAAAAAAGATACAGCAAAATAACTGATTTTAATAGGGACACCCTACGCTACGTAGGAAAAAATACTCAAATTCGGTCATTTCAAAAGGCAAAAAAAAATTATTCAATCAAAGTTGCTTAAAATTATAAGATCTTCAACTTTTCTGAAAAAATATTTGCCCTTATTTCTGCAAATATAAAAGTAAGATTTTCGATTTCTCAGAAAATAAGGACCACCCTTGTTTTCATTCACACCAAAAGTAGTGCCTTGTTAAAACAACTTTGCAGAAGACCAATTTTCTCCAAAACTGCAAACTTAGGCTGAAAATCTATCTTTCCAGTTGAATTCGCATTCTGGACCACTGTGCATTGGAACTGGCAAACCCAGACTGAGATGATTATGAGGTGAGATAAAATTTATCTCAAACTAAGATATAAACACGTTTGTTTTTACTAACTAGCAGCTCACAAAGTCCAGCAAAATGAGAGCACATTAAACCGTATTATGTTCGAAGCAGATTTCTTTGACTCAATTTTGGTCGAATAGTTCCGTACGCATCTGTTGAATACCATTAATATTATAAATAAAACTGTCATTCGATAGTTCACTGTTGCAAACTTTTACTATCGTAGTTTAGATTTATCGTCTCTGGACCTGCAATATAACACCATCCCATCGATTCTCCAGATGAACTCACATTTATCACCGCCGCAAAACAACCAACCGCTCACTACTTAATGCGTGTCACGCCGTCACGCCGTCATCCGCATCATTACTTTTATTTTATCACTTTAAAAGAATGCCTCCGACAGTTCATTGTCTTCTGCCAAGAGGGGAGTATACCTATGTCGTCTGCATCTACTGCACAAAGCGCAAATATGAGACATGGGAAGAAAGTAGTCATCTTCAACAAGTTGCACCCCATACCGAGAGACAGTGAGAGATCCGAGGGGCATTGGTACATATCTCATCTATCCGGAAATGCACTGCCGGCATCGTGTGTCGTGTTTTCCTTAAAAAGAACGGAAAATATTCTCATCCTCCTTTCGCCGTATTCTGAAGGCAGCTTCCAATACCTAACTGAAATGTTAGCCAACTCCGCCTATATCTGAGATCTGATGATGCCCACATCGCATGACACTTCCTTGAGACACGATCCGACCGACCGTTCATATCTCTATTCGACCATCATCACCACCTTTCGCGTTAGTAAACATTCAGAAACACACTCGTAATTGCACCTCCCCCCCCCCTCACCACCACGCCTTCAGCGTACAGCCAGATGCAACTGCACATTAAAGTAGCTGTTTGAATTTATTTACAAATAAATTAGAGAACCGCGGAACTGGCGGATGATAAATACATTGTAGAGGACGCCACCGTCTGGGGGAGGTAAAGTGCATCAGCTTAGCTGAGTCTGTTTACTTCGGTACCCATGCAGGTGAGCCTGTTGTGCGCAATATACATAATGTGTTACACATTTTCGTGGCTGATGAAGGTTTTACTGGAATATTTATACCTCTTTTATATCACTTATTGGTGGTTAGCACAGGCCTATTGAGTATGTGATTAAAATATGTTGATTGAATTTTTATTAAGCCTACGACTCAATCGAAAATGGCAAAAACAGTGATCATTCACTAACATATTTCAATATTTTCTGACTGGTAAAGTCATTAAATTTTTTTTTGGCATTGTATTAAGATCGCTTCAAAACTCAACTTTTTATCCGAGGCCCAGAGGTCCGAGTGTCATATACCATTCGACTAAGCTCGACGAACTGAGCACATGCCTGTGTGTGTGTGTGTGTGTGTGTGTGTGTGTGTGTGTGTGTGTGTGTGTGTGTGTGTGTGTGTGTTTTTGACGGGATAGAAAAACTGCAGCCAGACACCTGAAGAACTCAGGGTGTGGGGATGAGGGTGCCAACTCGTCGACCCACTAAAAACCCACCCGTGCCTCAAGCCCTGGACGCTCCCCGGAACCACCTTTCGGTATTACTTCGGGGAGGGGGCTATTGTGCTTGTAAAGCACCCACTATGTCTAACTACTTAGGGCTTTGGTAGTTAGGTACTTAGATGGTCCCGACCTGTCTTTGGTCGTTTCGCCATTTTTGTTGGAGATCGAGGTCGATCTAGGAGGCTGCTACGCATTCCGCGTCCCGGACGTCCCGGCCCTGGGACATCCTCGTGACCAAATTATCCGGAGTCGTGTCGTGACCGCTTACGGCAATCATGCCGGATCTCGCGCCGTCGAAGCGAGGACATGCGAAGAACACATGTTCCGCCGTTTCTTCGACTCCCGCGCACTCGCTGCATGCGGAGGACTGTGCATGCCCATATTTGTGCAGGTATTGTCTAAAACAGCCGTGACCAGACAATATCTGCGTTAAGTAGAAGTTCACTTCACCGTGTCGCCTACCAACCCACCCGGTTAATTCCGGAATTACCTTTGGTGGAGTTGTTCCATTCCCTTTGCCACTTAACCATGGATGCGGCTCTAGTGGTCTTCCAAATATCTCTTGTTCCACGTTGTTCGAAGCACTGTACGTCCTCTTTTATGACCATACCTATTGGCATCATCCCCGCTAGGACGCCGACCGCGTCGCGTGATACCGTTCGGTATGCACTAACCACTCTTAGGCATATAAGCCTGTGCGTACTCTCTAGTTTACTAACGTAGCTCTTGGTACTCAAGGCGGTGATCCATGCCGGCCCGCTGTACCCTTGGCTGTACCTAAAGGGCGAACACGAAATTTTTGCGACACATTCAACAGGGCATAACTTTTTTACCATTGGGTAAAAATCAACCAAATTTTGCACACTTTCTCATTGATGTGTATTGTTAACATGCTGTCAAACTCGAAGTCGTGTTTTTCGATTCAACGAAAATGGAGGTGAACCAACGCGAGTCGAGAGAACAAATTCTTTCCAAACGACTGGAATTTCCTGACCTGTCGCACCGGCAGTTGGGAAAAATGTTGAACATTCACCATTCAACCGTCTCCAGAGTGTTGAAGCGGTTCCAGGAGCGGTTGACGTTGGACCACGGCAGAGGAGCTGGAAGCAAACCGGGACCGGAGAACAAAGAAACGGAGGGAAAGGTGAAGCGGATGATTAAAGCAAATCCCAACGTCTCAAGCCTTGATTTGGCTAAAAAGATCAGCATGTCGCAGAGCTACGTCCAGAATGCAAAGAAGAGAGCTGGACTACATACATACAAGATACAGAACTTCCCAAACCGCGATGAGCGGCAACAATCGACGGCTAAAACTCGGGCACGGAAGCTCTACGAGAAGATGCTGACAAAATATGGCTGGTGTGTGATGGACGACGAAACGTATATAAAAGCCGATTTTAAGCAAATTCCGGGGTTGGAGTTTTTCACCGGCAAGAGCAAGTTCTATGTGGACGACAAATTTAAGAAGAAGAAAATGTCGAAGTTCGCCTCCAAATATCTCATTTGGCAAGCCATCTGCTCTTGCGGACTGAGGAGTGAGCCTTTCGTGACAAAGGGCACAGTAAATGGCGAGATCTACAAATCTGAGTGCCTCGAGAGGCGCCTTTTGGCGTTCTAGCAGCAGTACGAAGAAGCTCCGCTATTTTGGCCAGATTTGGCATCATGCCACTATTCTAAAAGTGTCCTGGAGTGGTATGAGGCCAATTCTGTCCATTTTGTTCCAAAGGACATGAATCCGCCAAACTGTCTGGAGCTGCGCCCGGTGGAGCAGTACTGGGCAATGATGAAGCGGGAACTTTGGAAGAGCAAGAAGACAGTCAAAGACGAGAAGGACATGTTAAGAAAATGAAAAAAAAAAAACTGAGAAACTGGTACCGGATGACACTGTAAAGACTTTGATGGAGGGCATCAAGCGTAAATGCGTTCAATTTTACACTCAAGGCTCCATCGATTAACTTTTCTTTTGATTTTTGAAGTAAATATATGTATAAAACTACCCTAACATTTTGGTTTGATTCTAAACATTATAAGAAAATTGGCATGACATTTTCGGTGTCGCAATAATTTTGCTGTTCGCCTTTCAAGTATGGACAGGGCGACACTGGCCAGGAGTTTACGCTCACTCCCTTGCACCGCCGAGCTATTCGACATCATGCGGGATAATGCCGATGTAGCCATTGAGGCTTTCTTGCAAGCGTAATCGTCGACTGACATAGGACAGCTTATCGTCGATCATAACCCCAAGATACCTCAAGAACCTCTTCGGTTCCACTGTGCAGTTACCTGCACTGATCGTCGCATGTTGCTTCGATTTCCTATTATTCACCACCATGACCTTAGTCTTATGGTTGGCTAGCTCCAATTGCCTGGAGCTCATCCATCTCTCCACAATGCCAATGGCGTGTGAGGCCGTTAACTCGACCTCTTCGATGGATTCACCACATATCTCCAGGGTGATGTCGTCTGCGAACCCGACTATCTTCACCCCGCTCGGAAACTCAAGCCGCAGTACATCGTGTTCCAAAACACCGGACCCAGGATCGAACCTTGTGGGACGCCTGCGGTGATCTGGACACGTTTCTGGCCTGCCTCTGTATTGTATACCAGTACGCGATTCTGGAAGTAGCTTCCGAGAATCTTGTACAGGTACCCAGGAACCTGTAGGCGCTGGAGCGAGTCGGCGATAGCCACCCAACTGGCGCTATTGAATGCGTTTCTCACGTCAAGGGTGACCACTGCACAGTATCGTACTCCTCGCCTCTTGCGCTGGATTGCCACCTCAGCCGTCTTGTTGACGGACAGGATGGCATCCACCGTCGACTTCCCTTTGTGGAAGTCAAACTGGTTATTAGACAGACTGCCTATACCCTCCGTGTACGTTGTCAGTCTGTTGAGGATTATCCTCTCGAGCACCTTACCCGCTGTAAACAACAGACATATAGGTCTATATGCCGATGGATCTCCTGGTGGCTTCCCTGTCTTTGGTAGCAACACAAGAGTCTGAATTTTCCAGGCGTCCGGGAAGACGTCCTCGTCCAGACACTTTTGCATCACCACCCTGAACATTTCGGGATCCAGCAAGATAGCCGTCTTCATGGCCAGGTTCGGAAAACCATCCGGTCCCGGCGCTTTGTTCACCTTTAGCGACTTTGCTATCGCAATGAGTTCCTCATTCGTCACCGTCGCCTCGTCACCGGCCCCCGTTGTGCCGTTAGCAATGCCCACGTGGTCACGAGTGTTCGGTGGAGCCGTCCACTCTTCCGTCGCTGTGACAGCGTTTAGGTCTGGGATACCTGATCATGGGACAAACCTCCCTCTTTAGTGCGGCCTTCGCGGCGACTAGCGCCCCTCTACGCTCGATTCTCTCGGCGTCTGACCTCGCTCTTTGCACCCCCCGTCTTCGGCATGTTCTTCGGAGGTCAGCAAACGACTGGGTTTCGCGTAAATTTCGTTCCCTCTCAAGCACCTCTTTAAAAGTCTCTACATTAAAGTAGGACGTCCTTCATCTGCGGGCGAATGGAGTGGATGCTCCTCCTTCCGCACGCTGCCTTGTATTGTTGACGATACAATATCGAACCGCGATACAATATGGTCGCTATGGGTGTAGGCATCATCCACCCTCCAATTGCTAATCAGCCCAGGACTGTGGAATGTTATATCAATGATCGATTCCGCTACGTTTCTATGGTAGGAAATCTTGGTACCCACGTTGGCTAGATCCACGTTGAGCCTAGCCAAGGCCTCCAGAAGAATCTGGCCCCTAGGGTTGGTAAGGCGGCTCCCCACTCGAGCGCCCAAGCGATGAAGTCCCCCGCTATTACCAACGGGGTCAGGCCAGTTAGCTCCGTTGTCATCCAATCGAGCATATTGGTAAACTGTTCGATCGACCATCTTGGCGGTGCGTAGCAGCTGCAGAAGAACACTCCATTCACTTTTACAACCGCGAAGCCTTCGTTTGTAGTAGACACAACCTCCTGAGCCGGGTACTTGCCCGTCGTCCATAATGCCGCCATATTGGCCCTGTCCCCAAACCAGTTCCCGTTGCCGGCTGGGATGCGGTATGGGTTGGAAATTATGGCGATATCCGATGCCGACTCGCTAACTGTCTGGTCAGTTGCTGGGCGGCCTCACAATGGTTCAGGTTTAGTTGGGTTACCTGCATTACGGTTGGTTTATTGGTATACCCTTAGCGGTCGGGTACTTGCCCCTCCCCCCCATCCATGACGTGCTTATCGTCCGATTTTCCAGCGTACATCAAGCATTTGGGGGGACCTTTGCAATCCTGCGCCTTGTGGCTAGTGTTGCCACACCTTCTGCTCATCTTACTCCGATCTGGGTCTTTGCACTCCCAGGACATGTGCCCGCTCTGTAGGCATCTAAAGCATGCCTACAGTGGCTGGTGTAGGCTTAGTGGGCATATTGACCATCCCACCTTCGCCACTTTCAACGCCGCGTCCGCGTCGATTGCCGGTACCCTCATGGTTGCTACCTCGGCCCGCGTGGACCCTTCCTCAGGCGTATGTCTTCCGCAGCAACCTCGACCTTGCACTGTTCCTTTAGTGCAGTGGAGATCTCGTCTGCCTCGGTGATCTCATCCAGGTTTTTACACTGGATCGTCACCTGCGAGACGAGGGCGCGCACCTCCACACCCTCACCTAAGGCCTGTCTTGCCAGGTCTCTATACGCCGGGCCCTTCAGCGGTGTCGCCTTCTTCAGCTCCAGGAGCATCTCGTCGGTGCGGGTATGGCATATACTCCACACTTTGGCACCGAAGTGCCGAAGCCTGCCAATTTAGCGTCCCCGCGCATCGCTTTCAAGTCCTCCGAGTACTTAGACGCCTCTAAGACGTCTTGACCATGAGGGCCTCTCCGTGGTTACGCTTGCGGGCCACCTGTCGCTTATCCTTTTCTTTTTTCGTCCTATTTCCCTTTTTTCGGACCTTATTCCAGTGGCTTTCACTGCCACGCCTGGGGTCGTCACTCGTCCCCCTCCTAGCACTAGCGTCTGCTTCCGTGCTGGTTATGGCTGTTGTCGTTGGGGCCCTGCCGCTCGGGCCCCCTTCGTCGCCTGAGACAACTCGCGAGCTGGGTGTCGCGCCTTTCGCGCTGGGCTTATCGCCGGGGCCTCGCTCTTTGCGGGCAGCCGGAGCTGGTCGCGAAGATGGACACTCAGACCCCGTCGCCACGTTCGCATAGCTTTGTTTCCCTTCTGGGGCTTCCGACACGATACGCTTTTTCGAAGCGCCAGGTGCCGTTTCACCCGGGGACTGCCTAGCCCGCTTGGAGGTCCCTGCCCCCATGCGTAGGGTGGACTCTCCGACCGAGACGGTTGCATCCGTCTGGGTTTCCTTCGAGGCTATATCCCTCGCCGTTTCAGTGGCTGCTGGCCGTGCCAACTCTTTGGCATTTTGCTCGGCTAGGAGCTTGGCCTCCAGCTCTTCCCTCTCCTTACATGCAGCCTGCACTGTCATGCGTAGCCTAAGAAGGACCTCAATCCTTCGCAATGTTGTTGCGCGATGACGTGAAGTCGATAATCGCGTCCAATTGCTCAGACACCTCCATCACTTTAGGGAGGGTTTCCCGCATCCTATCCATGGCCCGGATGAGTTCTGGCCCATCCATGGCCACGCCTAGCTTGGTGACACCTGCCTCCGATGCCGTAGCACTACCGCACGTGTTTTTCACGCCCGATCCCATTGTTTTACGCGGTGGGGACCTCACTAGGCCGCCTTTAGCGAACGGATTCGCTTTCTCCTGGGTTTTCTTCGTTTCCTTCATGTTGTTGGGTCCCCCTCCAGCCGCTATCCAAGCCCACGTGGAGTAGTCACTATTGTGATCCCATGGTTGTCTGTGCAAGCAGGGAGGTCATGCGAGGGTTGACACGGTCCTTCATGGCTTAGGGTCATCTGAGCCTACTCCCGCCCGACTGGCGTGGTCGGGCGGTGGAGAATGGAACGTACTGGAGGCCTGCCAGGGTTTTAATGGGACGGAGACGACATGTGCCGCGGGAACCTCGCCATTTCCTGCACGGTGTCACCCGACAGTACTGAGGGAGACGACACAGGCGCCAGCCCGAAAACAACGGTACCACTAATTGTTCCTTTCACAGCCAGTTGCCATAATTGGGGTTTTACTGGCATCCACCCCAATGCGTCGTAGGACGCTTCCTCCGTAGTTCGTGTAGCCGTTACGGGGAGCTTAACGATTCCAAGGTGCACCGCGGGGAGGCGATCTACATTCCCCCCTCAGGTAGGTTAGACAGGTGTAAGATTATGTAACTGTCCTATTGATTTCCTGACATCTAGTAAAAAAGATCTCCATCTGACTTTTAAGGACGTTGAAATAGTTTAGCTGTTATTATTTAAAGCATTTCACTCCATTTCATAATGTGCTAAAAATAGACATCCGTTCCGGCACGATAAAATTAAAACAACGCTTATCTGCTTCATTCACAGCTTGGTACCACATGCGACACAAGACACAGGTATATACGCTATAATGTGAAAAATGATACCCGTTCAAATGTAAATTATTTCCCAAGAACGGGCTAAAAGCTGCACTGCTCCGAGCATTAAAATCCTGCAGTCAGTAGGGTGGTCTGAATTCAAATGCTTTTGAAATATAGGGGATTTTTCCACCCCCAACGCAAACGCTTGTGAGGTCACTCTTCCTTTCCTAGCATGCATTCAATCTAATTTTCAAGCCCCTTTTCCATCGGAGCCATATCACAGCACTTTATTTCTACATGATTGCATTCTAAACTTTCCCCCTTTATCATCAACCATTTAAAAGTTCATGGGACAGAAGAAGTGATAGCCCACCAACCCCTCCTTCTTCTTCTTCTTCTTCTTCTTCTTCTTCCTCCACCTGAACAAAAGCCCCACGCTGAACAGTGGTGCATGCAACCGATGATGTGATACTCATTATTATCTCCATCTCTTCTTCCCGAAGGACACTTGCATGTCCTTCGCCATGCATACATCTAACTTCCTACATACATATGTACAGGTGTACAGATGGTTCCGCACTAGTAGTGCCTTAAATGGCATGGAAAAAAAGCATTTCCAATGTGTATCTTCTTCCAACAGCGAACGACGCTCCGGGAAATGCCATCCTTGCCACACGGCTGTTGTTGTTGTGTTTCTGTTGGTGGTTGCTGAAGAACATGTGGTGTGGCATTATGGTGGCTGCATAGTCGCTGTCGATGCGGTGCCATTAACCAGGTCAACAAGTGCGTCATAGTTTTGTGGGAGGGATCCCACATCCTCCGATGCGGATGATGTTGGAGGTGTGCTCAGAGTGTGGATAGCAGCAATGCAGTGGCATTGAAAGTGTTGCTCTGGATGAATTTCTATTTTCTCGAAGGATTCTGCGGAAGTGGAATAGTCAAATATTTTATATCGTAAAAAGGAATGCATATTTTTTCCTAAATACTCCTCTTTTTTATTTGGGTGATTACGCCATGAAACGTCGGTTTCTTCTGTACACGCAACATGTAAATCTCGTTCTCTATATCTATAGCTGACACATCCTAAGAACATCCTGTTTTGCAAACGAGAAGGTGGACAGGCTAAATACTCTTCAGGCAGACAATAGTAGCCAAACAAGCATGCCGTCGAATCAATGACGTCATTCCGGCCCGGGAAAACCGGGGAAAACTTGAAGAGCGCAATTCAATCCTCACCGCCATCTCTGCGATCCGTTACTAGTGACAAACACTTTAAGGAGAGTGAGTTCCACGGGAACTCAAAAATTCTGTATGGATTAGACCAAAAACAAACGGATACCTACCGTTGCAGGTTTGTAGACAAAGCTCATTTTCCACGTGATTAAGAGTAGCCAGAGGGAATGATCTTCAACTTGCTAGACTTGTGAACAATTTGAATTCAATTGCTGGAACTGCGAAAGTCATCACCTTTTGTTTCTCTGATCATCGTCACGCAGTAGTTCTACCGGTGTTGTAAATCATGCGGTAAAACAACGACGGTCTTGAATCGAGTTCATCTCGAAGCAATAAAATTTGATTTTATTGGGTCGTCCGTTTCGCCTTTCTTGAAGGAGGCTGCACCATCATCTCTCTTTGTGTGCCACGTTGAAGGTATTAGAATTGAGTCATGCAAGGTTCTTGGAGTAACAGAAGTTTTTATCACTCGAGTGGTCACGTTTTATCGGGTCGGTTGTCGTGAACGATTAAAACAATTGTTTAGATTCATTGGTTTTGATTAATCAACGATGTAGGATATTGAACTCCCGAAGGATTATTGCTAAAAAGACAATTCCAATAAAGCAAACAATTTCAAGAAAAGGTTTCAAAATACTTCGTCTTTTTATTCTTCTTCATTCTTCATTAAGATGTCTTTTAGCCTAAGGCTGATTCACTTCAGAAGAGAGGCATGTTTAGCCTACTTGTCGCACTCATCAAAGTCACAGAAAAATCTCTCTGGCTGCGGATTGAAACCAGTTCCACTGGAGTGTCAAGTAGCAGACACACTTTCCTTTACATCACTGACGCCGTCAGTTTCAAAACTTTTTCAGTGTTTTGGGGTTTTCGGAAAATACCTTCAAAACTATTAATAAATCATTAAATATTTTATAAGCTTCAAAGAGTTAAACTTACTTATAGACTGTTCCGAAAAATATAAATACACTTTCTTTCTCAAATAAAAAAGACCATTATGTGATGTTTTATTTTTCTATTTTCAACATAGTAAATAACAATGTTTTCTTTCCATCTTCATTTCAATTTGCTTGATTTTGCGTAGAATAGGCGAGTTCTCTGACTTAACACTTCTTATAAGCTTCTGCGCGGTGCTTGCTCCTACCATTTTCACCACTTATGACCAATCTTTCTTAAATTTTTCAACACTATCCGCTGGTTTCATGTGTTTTCTCAGTTTCGCCTCCGTCAAAGCCCAGAAAGTTTCGATAGGGCGAATATCTGGGTGTTCGGTGGATTCATTTTTTGTGTGTGCAAAAACGACATTGTTCCTTTTGTACCACTCTAGTGCATGGCTAGAATAATAGCAGGAAGCAAGATCAGTCACGGGGAATCTACGTACGAGCACTGTTGTTGATACTTCCGTAATGCGGTTTGAACTGCTCCGACGCTTCTTCCAAAGCCACCGACGGGGCACCGTTTGTGCACAATCCGTCTTCTTTCCTCGGGAGAAAGACCACACATACTATTTTGAATGTTAACAACATGACGCAGCCAAAAGTTGGTCTATAATTTTAACCTTAATGTATTGGGGTTTTAAGCTTGCAAAGGTTTTGATGCTCTAAGATGTTTTAAGCATCAAGAAGTTTGGACTCATTGGTGATTGTGCACTGATTATTTTATTATTTGTGTGATCAAACTTTATTTTGTTGTGAAATTCAATGATTACAAAATGTAGATTTTGAATACGCTCCCAAACATGAAGGTATTGATTCCGCTTCCGAATTTTTAAATACGAACTTTCGGAGTTTACGATTCACCCTCCATCAGGTCCTATGTGATGCTAAAAGCCGATTTGCATGTTTAGGCCGATATGCATATTTAGTTTTGCGTACAAGCATAAGGTTTGATTATGAATAATGATTGCACATGAAAAACATGCAAAAATTTCTTTTGTTGTACACATGCCCTTGTTCAAAATCATGATATTTTTAGTAAAACTAAAGTTTACAGGGTATATATTTGTGTTTATATGTGCAAAATTTCGTCACAATCTGTCAAGTGGTTATCGATGGTTGCCAAGCAAGAAGTTTTTCGACAAAAAATATTGGCGCGCTCGTGTCCCACAGGTGGATAGAATCGACAATTCCACCGTGTCCCGTGTGATAAAATCATTCAAGGAGGGTCAGATGACCCAGCGGCGCTATGACAGCGGGAGAAAAGCGAAGACGATCGACCCCGTGAACGCAAGGAAGGTGACGGATTACTTCAACTACAATCCGAACTATTCGATTTGGGGCGTGTAAGGAAGGCGCCTAACCGAACCGATACACAGAATACGGTGGCCAAATCATGCGCCAGGAAGCTGTACCACGAATGGGTGGTGCATCCGAAGTGCATCTAATTAACGACGAAACGTACTTTAAAGTCGATGCCAAGCAGATCTCCAGCCCTGAGTTTTTTGTCGGCAAGCCTCGCCTGAATGTTGCGAAGATTTTCCGGGAGAAGAAGATCGACAAATTTGGCAAAAAGTACTTAGTGTGGTAGGCGATCTGTGCGTGCAGAAAATTCAGCAAGCCGTACATAACGACCAGCACCATCAACGCCCAAATATATAAAGAAGAATGCCTCTAGAAGCACCTGCTGCCCTTTCTTCGGTCCCACGAAGGTGACACTCTATTTTGGCAGGATCTGACATCGTGCCATTAACCGCTGATTTTTGTGCCGAAGGAGGCAAATCCGTCAAACTCGCCAGAACTTCGCCCAATAGTAATATTCTGGGCGATCATGAAGGGTTAGCTCCGGAAAACAGGGAAGGTCTTCAAACACGATAAAGATTTGAAGAAATAGTGGATGAAAATGTGTAAGAAAGATAGCGCAAGTGTTGCACAGGATTTGATGGGTAGCGTGAAGTCCAAGGTGTGTGCATTTATCCTAGAAAAGAAGATTGAATAATCTAACTGTGTAAAACAAAACTTATCAGTGCAGTTTAATTTCTTGAGAGTTTCTAACAAATCCAACTTAAAATAAATTTCTGGTGATCAGTTTTTTCTGTTGCATTTTTTTCGAATACAATCTTTACGTTTTACGCAAAGGAAACGGAGATTTTGCTCGTTGTTTCACTGTTAACATTAATATAAAATGTTGTTTTATTTTTTTGGTCATTAAAGTTTTGCTGTAGCATCTAAAATGACCAAAATAGACCATTTTTAGTATAGCGTACAATATGAAAATCAGTTGTTCTATTCTTACTTCTTTAATTAAAACTAAAATTTTGTGAAATTCCTTTCTCGTTCTGTTTGACAGCCTTAGTCACCTCTGCTAGAAGCTCCTTGACCCTTGTTGCCAAGGTTCTCTTTGTTTGACCTACATATATTTTGCTGCAGTGTTTACACTTGATTCTGTATACTCTTGCTCTGACTAATGTATCTACTGAATCTTTGGTGGAGCCTAACATCGATGCTAATTGATTGTGCCTACTAGAGAAAACTAAGTCTAAATCAAATTACCTAAGTCGTGGTTCTAGCTTTTGTGTAATGTCTTTATCGAAGGGGACGGATACACGTTTTAGGGGTCCAAGTGAGTCGGAGAGGGTTGTTTGTGATTTCCTATGATGATGTTTTTCATTTTTGTTGACGATCGCTTGAATTGTCCTCTTTTCGTACCTAATTTAAGCGAGTACCCTGAGAGGGCTCGCACTCAAGACAGTTCACGACATTCATCTTGCCGCCAATCTGTTGGCATCGGCAATGAATCAAAATCCAGACAGTACCCACAATTTGACTCATTGACAAATTTTTTTCGGAATAATTGCGGAGATGCAGTCATGTACAGAAACTTTCCAAATAGACCGAAAATTGATTGAACATTGTTAAAGCCTGAGTGAGACGTGAGATACTTTTTTTTTCAATCTATCTATCTATATATAAAAATGAATGTCTGTCCGTCTGTCTGTATGTCTGAACCTTATAGATTCAAAAACTACTGAATCGGTAGGCATGAAAATTTGTATGCAAAAGTTTTTGGGACCGGGAAGATTCTTATGATCGTAAAAGACTTCTCCCATCTCTGACAGGGGGGTGGGGGGTCTCCCATACTAATGAAACACAAATTTCGCATAACTCGAAAACTAATCAAGCAATTGGAACCAAATTTAGCATGGGAGAGTTTTTGAAAACAAGAAATATTTCAATGGCAAGAAATGATTTAAGACCCCTCCACCTTCTGGAAAAGGGTCCCATACACATTAAACACAAATTTCTGTATAACTCGAGGAATAATCACGCAAATGGAACCAAATTGAGCATGTGAAGATTTTTGAAGGCAAGAAATCTTTCTGAGGTAACTCAAGAACTCTCTTCCCACTGGAGGGGGAGGGGGGCTCCCATACAAATGAAAAATGAAATTTCTGTATAACGCGAGTACTAATTGAGCAAATGGAACCAAATTTGGCATCTAGGAGTTTTTGGAATGTATCTATGGTGATTTGAAACCACTGTGCCTTCTGGAAGGGGAGCTCTAATAACTCGAGAGCAAAACAAGCAAATGAACCAAATTTTGAATGTTGGAAAATCTCAGGCAAGAAATGTTTGTATGGTAGTTTAAGACTCCTCCCTCTCATCAAGTCTCATGCAAATCAGACAAAATTTTTGCATAATTTGAGAACTGTTCAAGCAAATGAAACCACATTTGGTAAGTGGGGGTTCTTGGAGGCAGGATATCTATGCGTATACAAATGAATTTCTGTATGTCTGTCTGACCCTTATGGATTCGGAAACTACTGAACCGATCGGTGCGCTTTGTTTGCAGGGGTTTCGGGGCTGGAAAAGGTTTGTATGATTGTTTGAGACCCCTCTTCCCTCTGGAAGAAGAAGAGAACTAATCAAGCAAATGGAACCAAATTTGGCATGTGAGGGGTTTTGAAGGCAATGATAGTGTATAGTGGTTTGAGACCCCTTTGGAGGGGAGCCCTGGGAGCCCTCACATACAAATGAAATATAAATTTTAACCAAACATGAGAATTATTCCGGTTGCTAAAACGCAAAACGTGTATTTCTCGGGTAAAAAGCATGTTCTGTTAGAAGGCTGATCCCCTGCTTAGTGCCTGTTCTATTAAATTTTAATTCATTTAGTTGGTTCAGCTAGTGAAATATATAGAGTACTTCCAATCAGTTAGTAGCAGTTAGTGTTATCATACAAGTGTAAGGAGTTTGACCAGTTATAGGTAAGATTTCTCATTGGAGGCCATTCACATTTTTGCGTCAGTGTATTTCCCCCCAGAACAAAACGCTCAACTCTCTGTTTGATAAAAGTGATGAATTATGGCTACATAAAGTAATATGATAGGCTAACTCTAAGACCAGTACGTCTCGAACAAATACGATTTTTTTCTTGGCTCAGTCAGTACTAGCACATCGGTCCCAAGCTCGGTCCCAAGCTTAATAATGCGCCCATAATAATGAACTCACACGAACACACTCTCAAATATTCTGTCAAAATAACACAGCAAATCAAAACAAAGGCGCAAATATGTACAGCAAGGTGCTGGCTTCAAGGTGTACTTCGGACCAAGGGATTCTACAACAGTGAACCAATTTCGAATCGCTAGTTGCATATTGATTGTTTTTAATAGCGTGAAAAATAAAAATAACTGCTATTTAGATTTGTTATTCACATATATGTCAGGCGATGTCTGCGTATCCGACTCATACTCGCCACTTTGGAAAAATGAAGCATTCCACACTGCTATTGAGTATTTTGTATTTATATACGAAGAAAACACAACGATGAATAACAATTTACCGAATCATTCTATGATTTGAAAACAAAGCAAACTATGCAGTTATGAAAAATAAATTAAATTGTGTCGACTGGCAAATTATAACGCGTAATCATGACATAGAAGAATCAGTGGATGCATTCTACGAAAAAAAAAAGATATTCTACAACAAACAGTTCTCAAAAAGCAAAGGAAGACAATTAATAAAAAAAGCACCAGTGTGGTTCAATAGACAAGTAATCAATCTTAAAAATAGGAGGAAGAAAGGACTTGAAGCATATAAAAAAAAAGATGAAAACCTATCAATCTATCTGACCATATGTGATCAGCTAAATCTTGAAATGAAAACAGCATTCAATGAACAAAACACAAAAATAGAAAATAATTTTAAATTGGATCATAAATACGTCTTCAAACATGTTAAAGAAAAACGAAAATTTCAGAGCTTTCCATTAAAAATGCATCTAGATGACAAAAGTGAAATGAAATATGTGACTTATTTGCTGATTTCTTTCAGGACGTCTATACATCTAACGACAACGAGCGTGTTCATCAATATTTTTACTACATCCCTGAACCAATGAAAGATGTTTCAGTTTTTAGTTTTTTCGATAAAGAAATCTTATGTGCCCTTGAAACAATGGATGCCTCACAGGGTGCTGGACAGGATGGTTTACCTCCCATATTTTGCAAATCGTTTTCGAAAGAATTAGTTATGCCTTTATTCTTGCTTTTTAATTTATCACTGGAGCCCAGTATTCTTCCCGCCATTTGGAAGAAATCATTTTTAATCCCGATTCTCAAAAGTGATAAAAAATCTGATATACAACATTGCTATTCTATCTTGCATCCATAAACTATTTGAATCCATTTTAAATGACAACAAAAATTTTTAAGCTAAAATATTGATTAGCAATAAAAAACATGGTTTTTTAAAAGACACATCAACATCTACTAACTTGATAATTTTCTTAAGATTTTCATTAAACGTAATGGATAAAGGTAACTATGTAGAAGCATTACATACCGATTTTAAGTAAAGCATTTGACAGAGTTGATATATCTTTGCTGTTTTTCAAGGTATCGAAGTTAGGATTTGATCCAAGATTACTTAAATGGACTTGACAACAAGAACGCAACGAGTACGACTTGACCGGAATCTCTCTAATATAGTAAATGTCACATATGGAGTGCCCTTATTATTTGTTTTTTTTTTGTTAACAGTAAGGAGTTGTCAGTAGGGAGTCTCTGTCAAGACCCGAAGCTAAAAGTCAGTTCCATTGTGGTTATATCACATTCATTAGTTTGTCTGCTGTAATCTACCATTTTTTTCAGCCTTTCAATACGGAGATGCTGGTTGGCGTAGTTTGGGCAATGTTGTCAGATTGTCAACAGAGAAGTGAGTGGCTGCGACTGAAGATCGTGTTCAAGTAGGGTATATTTTCCATTCTCATTTAATTAATAATTTCAGCACGCTTCGCAACATCTTTGCATTTGAAATAACTTCTGCATATCAGAGCACAGAGCAGCATGACAATTTAATGCCTGTGATGTTCAATTTGTTTTTCAGTATTTCAGCATAACATTTTAATTGAAATTCTATTTCTGAACTACAACTACTGTTCCATAAAAGAATCCGGCATGTGGTTATAAGTAGTAGGTTTATATTTCTTCCATTTATTTCCGAAATCATCGAACCAGGCTCTTCGATTACTAAAACTGTTTTCTTCGACCTATAGAATATTCTTTTGACTCTCCAAAAATAAAACAAAGCAAATAAAAC
The DNA here is from genome assembly GCA_034211315.2 of Aedes japonicus. Classification (NCBI taxonomy): domain Eukaryota; kingdom Metazoa; phylum Arthropoda; class Insecta; order Diptera; family Culicidae; genus Aedes; species Aedes japonicus. The sequence goes on from JASCZW010000634.1 coordinate 51,477, forward strand.
AAAGCAAATAAAATTTTCATTGAAACCTTATCTCTGTTGAAAGGACTGATCAACTCTGCTTTTCAGCTTTTGCAGGACGATATAGATTTTAATATATATCCAATTTTTATTTTGCAGTAACAATCCAGTGACTGTCAGTTAATACATATATTATATTATATCATCTACACCATTTACATACATTCAATATCAAAGGGTAAGGGAGAATACATGGTGCCAGACGAATTGTGGGGTGGATGAGGGATTTGTGGTTATCTGGCCCAAGTCATGAATGACAATTATGCCTTCCTTGGAACGATGGAAATCGTTAGATCGAGATCAGCGAAGGTAAAATTGTCTTCCGACAGTCTACAGTGAGTTTGCTAACCCTATTTTTAATAAACCACCAGACGGAAATCCTAATGTGTATTGCATTCTGTTCATTTCCTGTAATAAGAGGGTTTCGTTGGAAGGAGATTCTCTATCCTTTCCGTGGGTTTCGTGTAAGTGCTTCTGCTTATAGGTCACACCCCCGTTTTTGGCCCTTCATACAACGAAGTAGTGAGGATTACAGGTATGTACAGTTTGATCTTGCCATAAGGAGGAACTGTTCGCCATGGCAAGTCTGTTCATGGAGATACAAAAATCACATGATCTAGATATTTTTCAACACGAAATCAATAATTGTTACTCCTGGTGTAATAAATGCTTCTTAGAACTTAACGTTAAGAAATGCACGTCTACACAGAAAAAAATAATTAATTTAAAAAAGCGTGTAAATTACCCCTCGTGTAATTCCAAGCCAAAGGAGCGTAAACAAAGATATTGTTTGCAATCTTTAATACAACAGGCTTAATTTAGGCGTTATCTGGCCTTAATTTACAGCAAATATCCCATTATTCTCTGCCAAATCTAGCATTCCCTTTATGTGCATTAGATAACGCAGAAAATTCAGTGTTTCTTTTTATCTGTGTATAACGTTCACGAGAAAGTATTCCTTGATACAAAAAACAGTTTCTCTAGGTCAGATAGCAATTGAAAGATGTAAAAGGAGTTGTTCGCTCATCACCATGAGGCACCAAGAGTGAACAACAATGTTTTGGCTAGAATGAAAGATGTGAAGAGAAAGTGAAAATTCCGTCAAAGTGCGGCAAGTAGGAAAATTTAATGAATGTTTTTTTGAAAATTGAGCGAAAGGGCATGTATCCAATGGTACTCGAACCATGGACGTCAGTCTTTGCCTAACATCCCACTGCGGGGTAGGTTGTAGCAACGGAACAAGTCCGCCACTTCAACAGGCAAAAATTCACGCATGGAAAGACGCTCATGTACCACTGTGGCTTGTATAGTTATTCTAGCGATCTATTGTGTGCACTCTGATAATTGATGCGCAATGAAAGATGTGAAGAGAAAGTGAAAGTTCCGTTAGTGATCGTCAGTCGGTGCGAATCAAAACAAACCCAAAAAAAAAGAGAGAGTTCCTCTCCCATGTGTAATCGGTTCAGAGACAGTTTGTGTAGTTTGGTTTATGAAAATTAGGTTAGACACGTCTGCCATTACCATCATGAGTCGTGATAATTTTTAATTAATTTAGAAGGATTTCAAATGTGAAGAGAGTTCGCTATGATTGCTTTCATAGCTGATGTTATTAAGCAACTAATAAAATCTGTATCCACATAAATCCGGACACCTTCAAATCATTGTAACTTTTGAAATATTTCACGTAGGAATGAAAATTTTCACTGTGGTTTAGCTGAGAGTCTATGATGAAAAAGACTATGATTGATGTTTACATTTCATGTTTAGTATTCAAGAAGGTGACGAAAGAAAAACAAGTGCGCGAGCGAATTTTGTACGGGTGTTCGGCAACTCCTGACTTGTCAATACGGGACCTTGCAAAAACATAGGATTTGCCTAAATCCACTGTTCACAATGTGCTCAAATCATTTTCGGAACGTTTGACGGTGGAGAGAAAACCGAGAAGTGACAAAAACATTGGACGCGCTGATCCTGTCGTGGACCGAAAGGTGAAAAGGATATTAACGAAAAACCCAAATCTCTCCATTCGGACGGTGGCTCGTAAAATAGGGATGTCGCCTTGTTGTGTCCAAAAATCAAAACAACGTTTGGGCCTTAAGTCGTATAAAGTAAAAACAGTTCCAAATCGCAACAACAAACAGAACTTGCCAGCAAAATCACGAGCTCGACGTTTGTACTGCGAATATTTGACGAAGTTTTCATGCGTTGTTATGGACGATGAAATTTATGTCCTGGAGGATTTCAAGCAGCTTCCAGGGCTGGTTTTTTGTTCTGCTATGGCCAGAAATGCTACAGCTGAGCATTTCAGAATGAAGAAGGCATCGAAATTTACCAAAAAATATGTTGTGTGGCAAGCAATTTGCACGTGTGGCAAAAAGAGTAAATCCTTCGTCACTACAGGCATAATCAACAAGGAGATCTATCATAAAGAGTGTCTGCAGAAGCGATTGATACCCTTCATCAAAAGTCACGAAGAAAAACCTTTGTTCTGGCCCGATTTGGCATCATGCCACTATGCTAAAACTGTGATGGAGTGGTACCAAGCAAATCAAGTGAACATTGTACCAAAAACCTCAAACTTGCAAAATTGTCCAAAGCTACGAGCAATCGAGAGATATTGGGCTCTGATGAAGCGGAAGCTTTCTGGAAATTAGCAAGGAATCAAAGACATCAAAAACTTTCAGCAAATTTGGACAAAGACGGCTTCTACGATTTCGGAAGAGTCTGTACAAACCCTAATGGACGGAGCTAAGCTAAGCTTGTTAAAACACATCCCATGAATCTGAAATAAACAACTACGAGGGAAATATAATGCGAAATTGATGTTTTATTCATGTTTTGAGGTGTCCGGATTATTGCCTTTAACAGTCCGGAAATATTAGAAAACTTTAATTTTTATGCTCCTACTCGCCCTCTAAGAAATAGAAAATTATTTAAAGGAGCCAAAAAGGCTCCTTTAAATAGAATGATGTCCTGCTTCAACACATGTAGCAAAACGATTGATATAATAATTAATAAAAAATATTCTTAAAAAGCTTAGGCTAACTATTCAATAGTTAATTAATGTAACAAGGCCTAGGAAATGACTGACGACTCATAAAAAAATCAAATTATTGTTGCTCAGATTATTAAAAAGTTGTGTATTTTGAACGATATCCTTCAATAATTATCACCAAGTAAAATATTATTCCTTTTATCACACTAATGGACGCCCGAACTTAATTTCTACAAATATTTTTTTTTGTATTATTTGATTTATTTACAGTGATCTTTATTATTATTTATTATTTATTTATTATTTATTATTATTATACTTCATCTGACTATCCGTCTTAATGAATATTAAATATTGAAGGGGAAAAGCCTGTGAGCAAGGCGCAAAAACCCCATATCTTCTTATTACATATACATGGAGAACACAAAACTTCTTAAAAGTATACATAACACAAAATAAATTAATAACATGAAAATTCTAATTCGTGGTCTAGTAATAAAGTAATTATCCTCAGCACATAAGTCAGGTCTCGTCAAGTCCTCGTCGAACATCCGCCAAAAATTCCGAAAGTCTTCGCTTAAATGTTTCAACAGATGCATTGAAGTCGAACAGCAAGTACACCTGGTTGAACGTAGCTGACATAAAGCGGATGGGATCGTGCTGACCATACAAAAGCATTGCGAGATTCAAGCATCAAGAAATCACGTTGGCGAAGTATTCGTTCTGGGGCGTATATATTCAGCTGCTCAAGGATCCTCGGTGAGTCCATATCGCCAAAAAGAATCTTGGCTACAAAAACAGATTGCGCAGTACTACTCCTTTTTTCCAAGGTTTCTATGCCTAGCAATCTGCATCGGTCCTCGTAGTGCGGTAAATTGAGCGGATTTTGCCATGGGAGATCCCGCAGAGCATACCTGACGAATTTCCGTTGGATTGATTCAATCCTAGCAATCCAGATCGATTGATAGGGACACCAAACCACAGCATTGGATTCCAGGATCGACCGCACAAGAGCACAATAAAGGGATCGAAAGCATAGGGGGTCACGAAATTCATTTGCTATTTTGAAGATGAATCCCAGCTGTCGGTTTGATCTGGAGATAATATCGTCATAGTGTGATCGAAAGGTAAGAGCTGGGTCAAGGATAACTCCCAAATCCCGTACTTGACGAACATGTTCTAAATCTTGGGAAATCCTGGGAAGTATATTTTTCATATCCCGTTTTCGGGAAAATTTGAAACACCATAAATAAGGCTTTTTCAGCGCCTTGGCCAACAATGGGCGATTCAGCCATTGGAGCTTTCTACCCTACATTTGAGTCAGTTAGTAGTAAATTATTTTTTCTCTCCTAAAGCATCTATTAATAGAAACTGGGAATAAATTAAAAATTGTAGACGCCTAACGAAACCATTATCAACATGCCAGTATATAAGTTTACTTCTTATTTATTTTTTCAAGTTTCTGTATAACTGACCTATAGGGAATATTCCCTATAGAATCACGAAACATTTTCGCAAATGTCATCAGTCCTTAGCGCTTATTGCATGGTTAAGATGATCGTTATTGATTCCATTCCCTCTTTCGAGGAGTTTCAAATAGTTGTTTACATTCTTATCAGTGACGTAATTCCATGATTTACGAGAAAAAGTCGAGAAGAAAGAAAATTCTCCCCTCGTTACCGAAGAACTCAACTCTCCCGTTGTGAATCCGTTTTCCGAGAGCACACTCTCCCTAGAAGCGGCGTGTGTCCTTCGTGCTCTCGTCCGTTTGGCGTACATCCTTGTTGTGCGCTAGCAGAAAAGTTTTCCCATCGATGCTCCTTTAGTCCTTCGTGAGAGTCCACCGAAAGCTGCTGGAAAATCAGCCCCGCCGCCGCCGTAGGCAAAACCCGCGTTGGTTGACAGAGTGTGGTGTGGAGGTTCGCTTTTTGTTCATTTCTGGTGTCCATTTTTGTAAATTCCGTAGTGGGAACAAACTGTTTCGGTGCAAAGTTTTCGGTTTTTGAAAAAATATATTGAGGCATACATCGAAGAGAGAGGTGAATTTTCCTTGCTCGAAAAGCGCAGGCAGGCGGCGAAAGGAAGCTTGAAGACGGTGGTGAAGAAGAGTGAAAAAAGGAAGAAGAAAATTTTTGGTCGATTTTTCAACCCACCCGGGCCTGGGGGAGCAAGGAGCTCCTAACAGTGAATAGTAATATACGTGGAAGAAGACGACGAAAAACGGCAAAGTCAAACAGAAGAAAAAAAGGATTACAGTGAGGATTATTTCCTAGATTGGACCGCGAGGAAAAACGCAAATTTGTTGCTGGAAGGATCGTGGCTAGTTGGTGGAGAAAAGTGCGCGCTGGAGGTCAACAGCTATAGTGGGTAGTGAGCGTGTGAGTGTGGTGAGGAAATTCTATTCACCAGCCAGCAAACCAGCAAACAAGCATCGAAGAATCCAAGGATACAGCAGTACACAGTGAGTGTGACGGAATTTCCTCCAACGAGCAGAGTGAGCTCGGCTGTGGGGGTGGTGCTCGGTTTTGTGTTTCTGTATTTCGAATTCGTAATGGCTGGCATTATAGTGGAAGAATTTGATTAGGCTCGACAAACGGAATTCAAAGGTCGAAAGGAATTATATTCGTGTGAAAATCTGACTTTTTCCATCACCAAACTTCTCCAAATGACGAATTGGAGAGAGTAAGGAGGTATTATGTAAAAAAATAGCTAAGGATTTGAGAAGAGTGAATTGCTGATAGTGTCCTACCAAATGTTGGTTCAAAGTCAGCAAAATCAAGTATGAATACCTTTAGCACCTGGCTGTGAACGTAAAGAACTGGATTTGGGCTTTGACAGAGTAAGTGTATCTAAGTTATACAGGGCAGGTAAATGTCCCGCTGCTCATCACCACGCCACCACTGCAGGAGGAAAAAAATGGTAATGGTGGGTGTGTCAGTGCTGCCAAGTGCCAAGGTTGTTTGGATTCTGACGTAAAATGTCAGCAGCAAGCCGTCTGGGATGTGTTTTTTTTATTAGCATTACGTAGCCACTTGGTCAATGATTCAATATTTATTTTAAAAATTTAAGCAGGCGTTCAGGCATTGAGCCCAATTTAAGCTGCATTTATTCATGCTAGCTTCACAAACATGGTAGACATTCACTCTTCATGAGGTTATTTTTTTACAATGTTCTCCACCATCGTTTGGTGCCAAGAGTAATATCCCCTCCCCTCGTTACCCTTTTCAACATTGTCATATAGCTTGGTTGCAGTGTTAGTATTACACAGTAGTGATTTAAAGGATTGCGCTGTCGGAGATGTCGGCAGCCTAGAGCGTTGAGCTTTAACACAAGCAACCCAAAGGGAAGTTGTGAGGAAAGAACAAGGTTTATAATTGGGCACTAACAAGGCGACCAAACACGAAGTGATGGTATATATGTTGAGCTGCGATACATGATATTCATGAGTGACATATAAAAGCACTATCTGTTTTTAGTTCGTTACGTGAGGAGAAGTTTGTACAGCCAATTTGACAAGTATTCAATGCCAGAGATATCGGTAGACTCATATTTTCTAATTTTTCAGTTGAACATATATAACAAGATGAGAATCTCTTATACACACGAGCCGTTGAAGCAGAGCATGTGTGTCCTCACGTGTCATAACCTCAGCACCCTACCAGACGGTGATAGTTTCTTCAAAAGTTATGTTTGATATTTCGCCAATGAATCATACAACTTCAGTTGCTTCCCATGGGCACAAGCAGTTGGAAAGACTAAGGGCATACATTAACCCAAAATTGCACGATAACCTGATTCGTGTTAGACCATCTATAATCACGTCACATTTCCGGAATTAAAAAAAGTCTGTAAAAAGGGTTTATTTGCGGAAAACGGCACACACACAAATTTTCACTTAAATTCGGCCTTTCATCTGATTCTTTTGAAACTATATGTGAACTAGTAATTTTACTTGACTTCTTTTCTCATTCCAAATGCTACAATCTTTCCCTTGACTCCATCAATTAGTTTTTGTAAAACAGCTGTTTCCATCTGTTTGGCCGCTGCTTTGATCCATAGTTTCGTCAATTTTAGCTCGTTTTCGATTGTTTTGGGAATCTTACGTAGTGTTTTCGTCATGATAAAACCTGTCCACGTTCAATTTTGGACACCAAAATAATAGCAGCAAAAACAAAAATAACACATAATTCAACAATATTTACATAAGAAACAGTTGATTAAGATGTTAATCCTTCTTTCTGTAAAATTCTCGATCTTTCTGTGGTACACCCGCCATCAGGTTCCGTACGGTATCTTCAGATACGCCCGCCGTGACAATTCTCCATCTTCTCTTGATATCATCGGGACCATTTTCTTTCTTCTTTGTTTCGAAGAGTTTCCGCTAAACTAGAGCCCAGCACCTCTATATTGCGTGAAGTTCTGGACAGTTTGGTGGACTGGCTGTATTTGGCACGTATTGGACCTCTTGTACCTTATAACATTCCAGGATGGATTTCGCATAGTGACAAGAGCCGAAATCAGGCCAAAACAGAGCTGGAGAGTCGTGGCTTCTGATAAACGGTAGCAACCGCTTTTGCAGACATTCTTTCTCGTACACATCCTTATTGATAGTGCCGGTAGAGACAAACTCTTAGATTTTCGACCACAACTACAAATGACCTGCCAAATTACTGTTTTTGATAAAAACCCAGTTATTTGGTTATTTTTCATTATAAGTTGTTAGTATCCATTCTTATGATTTGATTCCATATAATAAACATCATATGTGTGCAGTAATAAGCCATCAATCAACGAAATTCTGAGTGTCATAAATTTATGTCGCAACATTTTTTCAACCATCGGCTGGAGGAAACAAAAATGTTTTGTCGCCTGGAGAAAACGGTACAGAAATGTCATATGAGATTTCTCCCACGACGGTTCACTTTTGCAGTGTTCAATTTGGTCGTAATGAAAATGGTTGTATATCAAACTGTAAATATCAAAATACAGTACATTTACCACCACTGATACTAATGTAAAAATGGTACCTGGTATCGAAAGCTCCTTATTAATAACTGTGGAAGTGCATTAAGAAGCCTAAGTTGAGAGCAAGCAATAAGCAAATTGTGAAAGCAATAAACTTGAAACGCTACGAAGAAGAAAGGCTTAAGCCAAAGTTTTTTTTTCAGTTTGGCGAAGATATTGCGTATTTGGAGGACTTATGTCTTCTGGCACAAAAAACTTCGCTCCACTCAGACACATTCCTAACATAGTGACATGAGATACGATTAGTAAAAAATAGAGCAGAACCCTTTTTTTAAAGAATGGCAATAGTCGCTTTTGAAGACATAAAACACTTGCATTGAAAAAAACAGATGAAGTTCACCTGTTTTCAGCGATTATAACGCCAACTGGTGGTAAGTCCACCGGTGAATCGTCAACAAAAGGTGAATCGAAACAAAAACTGACAGCTCAATCAGATCGTTTACGGTAGCCATGGTGAAGGCAATGAAGCAACTAGGTTCGATGGTTTGTAATTAAGGACTGTTCATTATAGTAAGTGGAAAACTGTTTTCAAAGGAAAATATTTATTTTCGAACAAATTCATAATATTATCACTGAATTCACGTGAGTTTGAATGTTTACTTCTGATTTCTGAAGAACACTTGAACTTTTCTCTTGATACCTCCCATTAGCTCCTGCACAACTTTCTCCGTAAATTTTCGTAGTGCTGTAGGCCAAATTGTTTTGAAGTAGTCAACAGAGTTTGCTTCTCTTTCATCTTCCTCAAGATGCTGCTTAATTATTGCCCAGTATCTTTCGATAAGACGCAGTTCAAGGCAGTTTGGGGGATTTTCCTTCTTGATCATCTCAAACGTAGCAGTAGCATAATGAGCAGATGCCAGATCCGGCCAAAACAATGGAAAATCCGTAAACTTTTAAGCCACAGGAACAAATGGCTTGCCACACTAAAACCTTTAACTCAAATTTTTCGGTTCGGATGAATCGCACATCATCAGGCACATTTGTCCTCAGGATTGAAAAATTGCGGCTCCGGAAGCGTACTTTTATCCAATTTGGTGTACATCTCGTCGTCCATCAAAATGCACCGGTTCAGCTTCAGGCAGAGATCGTCATACAAGTTCCGTGACCGTATTTTCATAGAAGCTTGTGAGACCTTTCTGTTACGGTTTTTGAGATTTGGCGCAGTTACGACGCTACTGTCCACCTTTTTTTGGCAATTTCACGAGCCGAACACGGTTTATGCGATTTCCCAAGGCGTACCGCCGTCAGCTCTTTATGCTGGTCCGATGCCCCCTTTTGGCGTCCAGATTTCGGTAAATCTTCATGAGAACCCGTTTCTCCAAACTTCTTGAACACTGCGGATTTAGTGCACTTGCCAATTGTACTGCCAATTCTCGAAACGACAACTTTTCTCTTCTCGAGTAGGCGAAAATTTCGGTCTATGCTGCCAAGGGATCGACTATTTTACATTCTCCAGAAAGGAGATGAGCAGCGATGTAAAGTACTTGTAAAGTAGATGTAAAGACTTGTGGCTGACAATTAAGTATATGTGTTTCAGCCCGTTGAGACCCAAGACATCAACGAGTTATGCACATCGGCAACAACAAAGGTACACACAATATCACTTTGCAAAGGCGAGTTTCCTCCCATGGCCATGAAGTGATAATCAGCTAAAGTAACCATCAACAAAGGAGTCATGATGAGTGGAACAGTAGGCCATCAAAATCCGGGAAACTCCAACAACGGGTGAACTTCGGAAGTACGTGGATTAAAATAATCACGGAACGGTTCATTCAGAAATGTAAGAGTAAGTTCGGGAGTAACATCACCCTGCCCTCGATAGACCACTGCCGAACGAGTGGATTTCCTGTTTAGTGATCATTCCACTGAATCGAGATGATTTCTCTCAATAAGTAAGACCGATAACGACAGCGACCACAGGAGATCGTTATCGATGACGTCACAGAAGCGATCATGGGGTTGATGGATAGTGGACGATGTGGACGATGTGCGATAGTCGAGTCGGCTCTGACTCTCGAGAATGATGGTTGGGGCAGAGCCACAATAGAAAATAATGTTATGTGGATAAAGGGATGTCGGAGCCGTTATTCTTTTCTTCGGATCTTGCGGTCAATAGGGAGAAATACAGCACGAAGTGCTTACCGGAAGTTGCGGCTTTAAGTAAGCAACATCACCCGAAAGACGATGTTGTGTTTTGGCTGAATCTGGCCACATTACACGAAGTAAATTAAGTGTTTGAAGATCCCTGTCGTCCTCAAAAACGTCAACTACCAAAACGTGGCCTAGCCGGGTCGAATTGGAAATTTCTTGGCTAACCAAAAGCGGAGGTTCTATTCGAACAACTTCATAAAAACTTCGAGAACCGGAAAGGAACTGAGCAATAAGGCGACCAAAAAGTCAAAGAATATATCAACATATTCTTTTCGACGGCTAAGGGTAAAGTTCCAGCCAACTGCCGTTAAACCGCCCGACAGTAGTGGTGTCATGTTTGTAAAATCGTGAACTAATACAGGAATCAATGAAACTTTGTTTTTGTTGCGATATAGGTATTTAATCTTTTTTTTTCAAATCTTCTGAAAAGTGTCTCTTGTTTTGATGCAAGCCTTATGTATTTCACGATTTGTGGTTCCGAAAGTCATGTAGGAAACACTCATTTCACCGCAACCGCAAATTAGGAAGTTCATGGCAAATGTTGACATCTTCCTCTTCCGAACATCATCAGGAACGTCGAACTTAGACTTTGCCATTAAATATGCCACACAGATACAAATAAACATTGCGTTATCCAATGCACATAAAGTGAATGCTAGATTTCGCAAGAAATAATGGGATATTTCATGTAAACTTAAGCTATATAAGGCCTGAATCTACCCTATTGTATGAAAGATTGCAAACATTGTTGTATAGTGCATGAAAGATCGCAAACAATTAAGTTGCTTACGCCTCCTTTGAAATTAAACGAGGGTAAATTTAACGCGCTTGTAAAAATTAATTACTTTTTCTGTGCAGGCCAGGTAGTTGGCGGAATTTGTAGTTTCGTCTTATATCACGATGGAATGCGGATTGGTGAGCAACTGTGTGAAGCTTGTAGTCCAGACTGTTTCGGTGTTTTCTGGACGAAACAGATCAACACCTTCTATTATCTTGCGACATCCGGACCGACATGTTTGGCCGGCACTTGAAACCAGGCCCTAAGATCCAGCCGAACAAAAATAAATATATAATGGGAACTAACAATGTTAATACGCCCCGGATCAATCTAAATAGACTCAGACAACAGAATCAAACAAACAACTGGAAACTCAGAACATGGAAAATGTAAGTCTCTCAATTTCCTGGGAAGTAACTGCCTTCCTTCCAACTTACACCATGTCCAATATGTTCTCATACTCTTTTTCTTTTCCATGTAGTCGTCAGCGATTCTGGTATTGCAAATGTTTTGGTGTAATTCTTCTCTTGGGTTGTGCAAATGAAAACATGTCATGTTTGCTGCTTTCTTAAAAGCTCTTAAAAGCTTAAAAGCTGTTTCATGATGCGGTGATTAGATTTGTTTTGAAAGGTTGATGCCTCAGCGCCATTTTCAGGGATCTGTAAAACTTAGGTGGAAGGCATTGAAAAGGTACCATGACGCTTCATTATTAGATGACCAGAAAGGATTTGGCCGTCCTCGCTCGGTGACAGATGCGCGAACGATTGAAATCGTAAGGGAGCAAGTCTGGCGACAACCTAAGTGGTCGGTATGGAAAACGGCAACCGATCTGAATTTTTCGAAATCGTTCAGGCACAACATCCTGAAATAAGATCGAGGACTCCCGGCAGTCAAACAACGTGAATATCATAGAGCTTCCCAGCCTACGAAGAAGAAGAAGAAGCGAGTCTTACTCTATCGCTGTACGGTGGGGAAGGAGTTCATTTTCTCCGCCGAAAAATGATTTATCCAGCTGCAGTCTCACAACGTCCAAAACGACAGATTGTGAGCTTGCACTTCAAACAATAAGTCAGACAGCGACAGCAACAATCCACGGTTCCAAAGGGCGGCCTTGATCATGGTTTGAAGTGAGTTTTCAAGCGCGGAAAATTTACGCTCATTTTCATTGAAAAAGGCGTTAAATGGTCAATGCTATTATGATGCATAGTAAAAAAATAATGATTTTTAACAGGTGCTTAAAATTTTCGCTTGTTTAATTCAAAGCCAAAGGAGATGTGAACAACGAAATTGTTTGCAATCTTTCAGGCGCCATATAACAATTCTTGCAATCTTTCATGCAACAGACTAGATTAAGGTGTTATCTGGCTTAAATTTACAAGTTATATCCCATTAATTTCGGCCAAATCTAACATTCCCTTTATGATTAAGAATTAGATATATGCATAAGATAAGGCAAAAAAAAAAGTTTCTACCTAAATGTGTGTAATATGGATGTTTTCGAGAAAGTTTTTGATCTAAGTGTCCGGTCAATGAATGTCAATAAGCATGAATGGCCAATCAAGTTCACTGGATATCATGCACTATTTTGTGCAGTCGATACAAGCTGTCGAAGACGAACCAGCCCAACGCATCAACTTTGGCACATTTCAAGTCCGAAATCCAGCAAATATGGGACGAGATGCCAATGAGAGTCTTGCATGCTGTGATAGGTTTGAGAAACGGTTGAATCTAGCCAAAAGGCCTTTTATTCAATGTCATTAATCATAGAATCTGAATTTCCAATAAGGAGTACATGTAGTTTCACTTCGTATGATAAGATATTGGGCACGCTGTATTGAGGATCTGCTAAATCAACATTGCAGTGCTGCAGGAGGTTTGCTAAAGAGAATCATGTGATTAAAGATGGTCATTTCAGTTACCAAAGTTGCGGCAATACAGAACTAGCTACAATTTTTATGGTGGTAGGTAAGATGCAGAAGCGCGTTTGGATTGGATGGTGGCTAACCGACAACGGAATGTATAAGTTGAGAATCAAAAGCGATTTCTTCAATGTATGATGTATGATATGTACTACCACCCACGGCAACTAAGTCCGACAGCAATGGGCTCTCCTTGTTGTTAGACTTGAACAAGCTTTAATAACCACTTATTATCCTAATCATGCCATTGTATGAAGGGCCAAAAAGGGGTTGCGTGGATCGATACGCTTCCACAGCGATATAAAGAATCTCCTTCCAGCAACAAGATTGAACAATTGGTCAAAAGAGCAAGCCATCTAACACGAGGATGCCCCAATGGGCGGGGAGAAGAGCCCGCCCTCTATTCGCAAACTGTTAGCAATGGGGAGTTGACATTCCCACTTTCCCCATCCAGAGTGCTTCAATCGGGTGCCCTGATGGTCTCTCCCATTTCCATGGAATATTTATACAATAGTGTATACATTTATGTAAATGAAAAATACTACCAGAACTCGTATCTATTATGTATGATCTTCATTCGGTTGTTTCTGAAGTGCAAGAAATGTTGTAAAGTCTTATTGTGTTGACTTGTGTGGTTCGCGCTTAAACTCTTTTTCGTTCATTTTCAGCGATAGCAGCATTTCACCAAATTCTTGATTTGAGGTATCCTACAAAAGTTTGAAATTTTACAAAACTAACATTTACACATTTTAATTTACTTTTGCTATGGTCACTATGGTCACTGCTATGGGACTAACATACATCCGCAATGTGTAAAAACTGAAAAGCCATTATAATACCGGCACGTGCCCGAATGCTGGTCTAGTAGGGAATGGAAAGGAATGTGTTGATGTGATACTCGCTTTGAAGGAAGCCGAGAAAACCTCTGCACTCCAACGAGAAATCACTGGGATGTTGGATAGTTGGGAAAACGTTAGCAGCAAAGTTCGTTTTGGTTAACGATATGCTGAAAGTATGTAACTAGCACTATAAGTCAAAAGCTTTGGACCGCTCCAACAAGCAATAGAACACCGAATGCTAGTTGCACCGCACCCCGAATAGTCCGGTATAACCTAATCACCGTAAACTCGTAAATAATGTTGATCTCTTTTTCTGTCTGGGTGGGTAACAGTTTCACTGGAGTACGTTTTTTTCTGAGCGGTTACATGCCCTCTTTTCTATGGTGATGTGGTCCTATACCCACTGCTCTCCTTCTGTCCAATCCGTTCAACTACTCGCAATATTTTGTGCAATAGTGGGCGGAATATTACAATTTGAGATATTTCTGCTAAAATTTGGTAGATCGATAGGCAATCGGTGGGTGAGTGACTACAGGGTACTTCATAGCAAGATGCTTGGAAGCGCACCGGAAGAATTAATGAGCAAACTCCCCCTACAAAAGGCGACATATTACATACCGAAAAGCTATGCCTAAGACGGCAACTCTCTCAAGCTATGTTTTACAAACATAGACTACAGCTCCATCTCTGCTAGAAGATCTGGAACTAATATGATAACGTCAAAAGACGTCAATTGTCACAATAAGATACTTTGCTGAACGTGGCTACTTTTTCAAGCTTCATTGACAAAGATAGACTGAAGCGCCATCTCTGCGGTAGTATCTGGAACTAATATGACATTATCATAAAAGACGACAAATGACATAATGAAAAACTATGAGCGGTTATATATTAAATGTATTTTAAATACCCTGAAAACCAATCATTAAAAGTCACCTTAATAAAGAAAATAAAAACAATCATTGTTAGGCGAACGCCACTTAACTGCTATGATTGTATTGTATAAGTTATTGAAAAAACAGAACGTGATCGCTGAGACGATTGTAAACACCAAAATGCCTTACTCACAAGAAAATGAAATAGCAGGATCCACTAAAATCTAATATTGCTTTATGAATGTATTCATAAGTGTAAAATGCTTCTTAGACAGCGAATTATCTCACTATTGTCTATCGCAGAAAGCAAAAAATCTAACATTACTTATTTGAATAATATTCCTTGAAATAGAAACTACCCAATTGTTCCGAAAGGCCAAATCACCTTCGCGTGCGACTTTCTAATTTGTTTGTTTCTATTTGCATTCAGTTTTTCCGAAAAGGTAGTTTTCTGCTCCTTGGCCATGAAATGTATAGTTCTGATTCGAATTTCAAACTCCTCTATATCTTGGACAACATTAGTTCCATCTAGAAAAGATTTAAAATGCATCATTCCTGTTTCACTGATGAAAAGAAATAAGCGTGACCTGTGTATACCTCGTCGCACTATATGTACTATAAAACAGAACTATAAATGAATCTGAACGGTATTTTAAACACACAAACATGCTACGAAACTGTCCACGGAATACAGAGCATGGTTCACCAGCAGATTTGGTTTTGTACATTCAACCATCAGAAAACAACAAAATCAAATAAACATCTGGTGCTCACGCCACTCAAACAGTGGAAATGTTGAAGGTATCATTCGTGCTCCGAAGGCTGTGCGGGCAAGGTTGAATGGTTTTTGACAGAAAAAAAAACGAATATCGATTTATTTGAGGATGAAACATGGGGCGTGTATTTTTGCGTGTTGAGCTCCGTGTGCCAAATCTATGTGCCACTGACGACGACGGCCACGACGACTTCGGCAGAGGTTGTGACTCGATGCGGCAAATGGGAAACGTACAGAGTTTCCTTTCTTTGAATATTTCCCGTATCCGTCGACCCCGGCGATTTTGGTTGGAGTGGCGTGGGTAAATGAGAGACCAAAAGTGGGTGGCTTCGAAGCGGCTTGATATGGAAGCTTACTTTTTCTACATCATCTATTTTAGTTCCACTCTGCTGCATCCTGATGGTCTGATCAGATGGCACGAATGATGGCCTGGCTGGTAGAAATAAATCCCAGGCAGGATGGCAAGGGACAACAGGTTAGTCGATTGACGAAATGGAAGATGGGAGACAATTTCCCTTCCTGTCATCATTGACGCATTGGTTTTGGGTTTTCCGACTGTGTCAATTTATAGGCTCATTAACACTCGCTCGGAAGGGACGTTATGAGGAGCTAAATTTAAAATTGAATCAAGACCATTAGTGTTATCATATTATATGTTGAAATTTTAACACAACCCATAGAGAACTCAATCTACTTTTTTTCTTACATGCAGGTTAAGCGTAGTCATGGAACATGTTTTTCTGAAATCAATTCACTCTACCTATCATTCCCTTAAAGTTGACAGGTGTACGGAATTGCTTGTTGGAAAATCTCAGACAAAATCAAAAGATTTAGCCGATAGTGTTTCTAAGCAACAGTACGAAGATAAAGGGTGTATTCGATAAAAATGGCACACACATATATACGCATCAAAATTAAACTGATTATCGGATTTTCTTGAAATTTTTAGGGAATGAAGAACTACTAATGAGTTTTGATTTACAACATTTGTTTTATTCAATTACGTCTCCCATCCCGAATGCCCGCACCTTCCTTTTCACTCCACCCATCAAATTTTGTACAACCGATTTTCCCAGTGTTTTTGTTGTTTTTACCCAAATTTTCTTCAATTCTAGCTCTGTTTTTATAGTTTTGGGATGTTTGCGAAGTTCCGTTTTCATAATTGCCCAGAATTTTTCAATTGGACGAAGTTCCGGTGAATTTGGTGGGTTCATATACGTTGTACAAAGTTGACTCCGTTGGCTAGGTACCACTGCTAGATCAGGCCAAAACAGAGTTGATCCTTTGTACTTCTTAATGAATGGCAAGAGACGCTTCTTAAGGCACTCTTCCGTGTAAATCGCACCGTTTATTGTTCCGGAAGTGATGAAGGGAGCACTTATTTCACCACATCCGCAAATCGCCTGCCAGATTAGAAACTTCTTTGCAAATTTCGATAGTTTCTTCTTTCGAACATCCTCCGGAACATCAAACTTCAACTTGGCAACGAAATATTCTTGCCCAGGAAGTTGACGGAAGTCGGCCTTGACGTATGTTTCGTCATCCATCACGATGCAACCGGATTTGGTGAGCAGCTTCGTGTAAAGTTTCCGGGCGCGGGTTTTCGCAGTGATGTTTTGTTTTTCATTCCGGTTTGGGGCTTTTTGCACTTTGTTAACATGTAACCCAGCACGCTTCATGGTTTTCTGCACAAAACCGACTGACACCTTAGACTTTTTAGCGACATCTCGAATTGACATGTTTGGACGGTTCTTGAGCTTTCCTGGCAATTTTACTGTCGATTGGACCACTTTTACGACCACTCCCTTCCATCCTTTGGACACTCAGACGCTCCTTGAAGGTTCTTATTACACGAGACACAGTTGTATTTGCAATTCCTTGTTCCGACGACATGACTGGAACTACTGAATGTATAACTATGAAACTTGGCAGATGTAAATAATACACTATGGATAAGATCTACTCAAATTTCTAGGTTTTTTACTCATACGATTCAAAAGTTACAGAAGATTTTCTGTGTGCCATTTTTATCGAATACACCCTTTATTAGATATCTACGATTAAAGTTTTTGGCAGAGTGTAAATGGACGTCAACTCGAGTCATAGTTCTCTGGAGTTTTTTTACAACGGGTACAATTTTGCTCTCTTTTAAGATGATCAAACAGGATTTGCAGGACGCCATTCTTCATCCGGTCAGTAAGTAAAATATTTCAACGATGAGCCGTTGCGAAACCAACCGACCAGGGTGCGAGAAAATCATCGATTCGTTTGCAACTAAAGTTAAAGATTTCTATTGTGAGCCTGGTGAATGTGAGGTTTTTCTTGAACAAGATTGGCATTCAGTTTCATTTCCATGAGCGGTTCATCAATTGTATTCTATACATTTAACTAATCATGTTTTTTTGTTGTAGCGTGAAGCACGTAATCAATTATAATGTTTGCAGATTGGAAATATCCTTCTTATCAACATGCAATTCTAGAAGTGGGCAGTAATATTTTCTAAAACCAAATATGCGAAGAGAAAGTATTGATAGGTCCGTAAGAGCACGGCTGGTTGCGAAATTGAATAGAAGTAGTTGATATTGAGCGTAGGGCATGTTTGAAAGGCGGCATCCAATCAAGCAGACAATCTCTTGCCTAGCTACCACAGTGTGTGGTAGGCAAGGGGAGAGGGAACCCCCTTGACAGGCAAAAAATTGCCGGCCTGATCGAGCTCATATACCGCCAATGGCACAGAGCTGTTCTATTTAGTGATGTGAAATTTCTGTTTTACACTTCCCAAAGGCTACATGCGACAGAAATCAATTTCCAATTAGAGGTGTATGAAAGACTCAACTTCTTATGTTACACGGCTATGTTTCTCTCGTCATCATTTACTTTAAAAACCTCAGAGAGAAACCCGGTAACGTGTTGTATGCTGATCCTCTTAACAGCATGCAGCATGATCAAACCTGCATTTAATATTATTTTGCAAATTATTTTGCTTTGTTGTCGCTGTCGGATTTTATAATTGTGGCCCGTCCCCTCTTATGAATTTTGCAGCTACGTCGAAAATTTAAACGCTGCTCCTACAGCAAAAATAAAACTACCATGTGATGTGGTGAAAAACATCGCTCTCGGCGACCTCATGGTCAATTTTCAAGCGGTCGGCATTGCAGCCGAGTTCAAGCTGTCCCGTATGGGTACGAAAGTGATGGTCCGATAAAAAAAGGGCTATGACCAGGTGGTTAAACATCTGAAGGATTCCAGTTCGGAATTCTTCACGCATCTCAATTAAAAATTCTGGTTTTATAAGGGTTCTGAAGAGCCTGACTTAGACTTCAAGAATGCTATAAAACCATGATAAAACCAGCAATGTTCCTTGGGATGACATCCCCGGGAAGAAGCCTTTCAAGGCCATCATCAGAAGCTTGCCAAACATCGATCCGGCACAAATCACATCGGAAAACAAGGACCGGTACAAACTGGCTCCAATCGCCGTCTACCGGATGATTCGGCGAAACGAAAACGTGGGGCATCTCCGGATTGCCTGTACCTGGTGCATTTCCAAAAGGGAGCGGAGACGCTCAACTCGCTAAAAGCGATCCGCTTAGGAGCCTTACCGCAGTTAACACCGTGATGTGACGCAGTGCTAGCAGTGCCTGGACTTTGGCCACGGTACCCGGAATTGCAACGTCAATGCTCGCTGCAACAACTGCGCCCAAAATCTCACCACATCCAACTGTTCCATCGACGGAGCCGTGGCACAAGTGCGCCAACTGTGGTGGTGCCTACCAGGAATTCGATCGTCAATGACCGAAACGTAAAGCCGTCAAGCGTACCCGAAAGCAAGCCTTAATCGCCAACCAACCAGGACGGAAAACGGAAAGGACTCCGGCCTTCACAACGGGAGATATTCTACCAATACGAGGTAGTTGCCAACCAAACCCGTGGGGGCAACTGTTCTCTGCGGACGAACTGATGGCGATTTTCGTCGATATGACCAGTGCTCTTCGCCAGTGCCACAGCAACCCCGAGCAGATCCGAGTGCTCGGCAAATTCATCATTCAGCATGGCGTCTAAGGCACCAACCATCGTCACTTGGAACGCTTGCTCTATCCGAGCTAAAAGCTTCGAGCTTGCTGATTGCGTATACAAGCACAACATCGACGTGGGCCTTCTAAACGAGACCCATCTAAAGCCAGGTGACAGCTTCTGGTTGCCTGGCCACAACATCTTCCGACATGTTCGCCAGGTACATTTTCACTGTTTGGCGGTTGAACCGACCGCCCGGCCAAGAGCACGCAGCGATGTAGCCACTTTTCCCTCGGACTTCCTCTTCAGCATCCTTTGGAGCTTCTTGTCGCTCAGGGTCGTCAGCCGTCCGGAACCGGCCTTTTTTCGAAAGTGCCGCACGATGTCCGTTTTCGACGCGGCGGGGTGCCGTTCTTTGAACGCGCACACTTCTGAGCGGACTTGCTTCACTGTTTTTGCCATCACGGTTAGAGTTCGACTGAGTTGTCAAATTTTGTGGTAGATTTTAATGCTCGTCATGAAGATTGGAGGAACTATAGGCAAAATCAAAACGGAAGGCTGCTGTTCGACCACGCCCAGCATGGACTATATACAATCCACTACCCTTATGCACCGACGTTTATCTTACCAGCTGGAAATTCCCCAGCAAACACAAAATCGTATATGATAGCGGACAAGAGTGCAAAGTGGAGGCGATATACGTACATGCATTCATTGGACTTCATGTAACACTCTTATCCGCTATCATATACGAACCTGTGTTTGCTGGGTCCTCTACCTTGGACATTTCTCTGTCGGACACCTCGCTAATGAAGCCAGAGGCGCTCTACAACCTCAGCTCTGATCATCAACCGGTAGTGGCTGAAGTCGGTACCAACGTGGTCCCTAGTCCAAGGTGCATGAGAAAGGACTATCATCATGTGGACTGGTTTCGGTTCGGCCGACTGGTGGACAGAAATATCGATGAAAATCATCCGCTGGACACCGTTGAAGGCATCGATGGTGCACTGGGTGGACACCAAGGAACTATAACCGTGGCTAATGAGGCGTGGGTGCGACATGTTTCTGTGAGGTGTAAGTTTACTGCCATTGATTTCCACACCTAACAATTGATTCGGTAAAGAAATGTTCGTAGACGCCAGTTTCAGAGGACGCTTCTAAAATGGTAAAAATTCAAAGCAAAAGTTTCGAGAAGATCAACAAAAACTTGGATGATCGATCTAGACCATTCTGGAAGGTAGCCAAAGTCATGAAGACGCATCCCCAGCCTGTTCCGCCTCACAAGGTTGTCGATTCGCTTGTCATAACGCCTCTCGAGAAAGCAAATACGATCGGTGACCACGTTGCTACACCGCATTTGTTGGGTTCGAAGAGCAGGTTGCGCAATGCGTCTCAAAATCTCAATGCCTCCCCTTGTTTCGTGCCTCCGGAGGACAGAATAACTGCAGAACAGAGTTGCTCAGCACTTAAAGGCACTTAAAACACGAAGGCTTCCGGGTTTGACGGGAATTTCAACTTGATCCTAAAGAAACTTAACATAAAAGGGCACACACTAATGAGCGACATCTTCAACAGATGCTTCGAACTGCACTACTTTCCATTCAAAGTCATTCTAATTCGCAAACCTGGGAAGGATCCAACATCTCCTTCAAGCTATAGACTAACCAGCCTTCTTTCAGCGCTGAGCAAACTGTTCAGAAGTGGACCCAATCCTCAATCGTTTGCCAGTTTGTCGATGAGCAAAACAACCTCCTACCGGAACAGTTTGGGTTCAGGAAAGGGTTATCCCACTTTCACCAGCTAGTTCGGGTGATGAACACCATAAGGAGTGACAAAGCTGTATCCAAGTCCACTACCATGGCGTTGTTGGATGAAAAAGCGTTTGACTATGTTTGGCACTGTAAAACTTCAACTTTCCTCTTCATCTGGTTAAAATCATCAAAACTATCTTCAGCTAGGTCGTTTAGGTATCGTTGAATGACATTCTCCGATACGTTTTCAAATTGCAGCAGTTCTCTGCTTGGCCGTTATTGTACAATCCTGATATCTCTCTTCTTGAGAAGATTGCGTGTTCCTGTTCGAGATGACAAAATCCAACGATGCCTTAACACCTTTGCTGACTATGTCACCAAGTTCTCAATTGATCGACGCATCTCGGATGGATTGCGGATCATGGAACTTTAGGAAAGAAAATTAATTTTTGCACAAACATCTAGAGAATCCTTCGTGGTCTGCCTTAAAAAAACAGCAAAAGTGTTAGAATTCCCAAATTAAACATTACAAGGATACTCTGAGTGTGGATAGAGCACAGCGCATCTATAATAAAAGTGGCACTAGGGACAAAGAGCTGAGGAGAATGGTGTTGAGGTACGTGAAAGGCAACCCAGGTTTCTTCATAAGTGATTTGGCAAAGAAATACGATTCCAACTTTTCCACCGTGCGTAAAGACTGTATTCGATGAAATTTGGACACACAAAATAGGTCACCATAAATTTTCCTTGAGCCCGATTCTTTTCAAACTTTCTGGAAAAAATACTACTAAATGATTAAAGGGTGATACGGTCAAAATTTGGTCAAGGGAAAACGCGTGAAAATCGGTGAAATCATTTATTTAAAAAATCAAATTAAATTTCTTTTTCAAGTTCAATTAGTATAAAATTCAGGAAAAATATTCAGTTAGGCTTCCGCTTTTCCAAATCCGAATTGCCGGGCCTTAAGCTTGACCCCTGCCATCAGATTTTGTACAGCCACCTTGTCCACCTTCTTCGCCGCAGAAAGCCAGTTTGCCTTGAACTGCTGCTCGTCCTTGGCAGTTTTTTTTAGTCTTCTTTAGGTTCCGCTTGACAATAGCCCAGTATATCTCAATTAGGCAGAGCTCTGGCGTGTTGGGAGGGTTCTTGTCCTTGGGAACCACCTGCACGTTGTTGGCGGCGTACCACTCCATGGCCTTTTTACCGTAATGGCAAGATGCCAAATCCGGCCAAAACAGTACGGAACAACCGTGTTTCTTCAGGAAAGGCAGCAGACGTTTATTCAAACACTCTTTCACGTAAATTTCTTGGTTGACAGTCCCGGAAGCTATGAAAATGCTGCTTTTAAGCCACAGGTACAGATGGCTTGCCAAACCAGATATTTCTTTGCGAACTTTGACAGTTTCGTGTGCTTGAAAATATCTGCTACCTTTCCCTTCCTTTGCCGTATAAAACTCCTGTCCCGGAAGCTGCTTGTAGTCGGCTTTGACGTAGGTTTCGTCGTCCATTACCACGCAGTCAAACTTCGTCAGCATCGTCGTGTACAGCCTCCGGGATCGCGCTTTGGCCGTCGTATTTTGTTCATCATCGCGATTTGGAGTCACTACCTTCTTGTAAGTCGATAGTCCGGCTCGTGTTTTGGCTCGATGCACGGTTGTAGACGATACACCCAGCTTATTTGCGGCATCTCGGAGAGATAGGTTAGGGTTTCGCTTGAAACTACCGGCAACTCTCTTTGTCGTCTCAGCGGCTTCCGGTTTTCGATTTCCCCCCGATCCAGACTTCCTGGCTGTCGAAAAACGTTCCCCAAACACTTTAATTACATTTGTACCGGTTGATTTGGCAACTTTTAGCGATTTTGCCAACTTTGCGTGCGAGTAGCTCGGATTTTCGCGATTCGCGAGCAAAATTTTGATACGCTGCTCTTCTTGCTTGGACGGCATTTTTACAACTGAAGAGTGAATCCCAAAATCAAAATAGGAGCAACATTCTACACACACACACACACCTTCAAAATGAGGGGTGTTCAGGTTTTTTAAATGCAAAATTGAAAGAAATACGTCAAGTTGATATTGACCAAATTTTGACCGTATCGCCCTTTAAGCTTTGACGTCATTGCACAGTGGTCCAGTAAGCTACTTTAGGCGGACATGAGGTTTTCAATGGAAATTTGTGGTTTTAGAGCTTTGGTTACTTCTGAGAACTTGTTACAAACTTATTGTACTACAGTTTGTATGAAATTATTTATTTCTTGCATTAAACGCAAGAGTGGCGTATTCTCTAACTTTTTTATGGGTCAATATCGCGAGATATGTTCAGCAAAGTTGTAGAAATTGTTGTTATAAAAAACTTTGTAGAACATATTTTTTGTCTAGCTTCAAAGCCTACTGCGATAATTCCGAATTTTAGTAAATAGTCGTTTTTCGACTAAAAGTCATTCATTTTTAACTTTTACCAACTTGGTATGTTGTACAAAGTTGTTTGTTTTGATATTTGCCACAATTTTGCTGCATACATCATAGTTGTATTTCTTCTTGCTTTCATTTTATAGTAAATTTTCAGTTAAATTTACGCCATATTATAGGCCTTACAACATGAAATGGAGCACCTGAATAAAATATGGCATACCATGACTTGATTCAACACACCTTAGAGTACGTTTAAAGAGAATTTGGGAGAGATGATTTATTTCTATCTTTTTTAAAGCTACTTTCTGTAACATACAGTATTCAATAAAAACATTCATCAGGAGCTCAAATAGAATCAAAACACACAGAAATCATGGCTATCTCTGTTCAGTATATGACAATTTTCACGTGTTTTCATAGAAAAACGCTTAATAGGATATTAGTTAATTTTTATTAAGTTTCGATCTTCTTCAGGTAAATCATACTGTGTCTCACCACGAGTTGTACGTCTGTTGATAAGTGAGATTACGGGATCGGAGGTGAGAAGAAGCCACTTGAAAACTCGCAGAGCGAGAGCGAGTGGCCACAGAGCGAGCGAACGAGTTTTGACGAAATTTGATGGCTGTATTTTAATGGATGATGAAACATTTGTCAAAATGGACGAACATTTTACCAGGCAACTGGTCGTGGGGATATCCCTTCCAGGCATAAATTTGTTTTTGCTGATAAGTTTGCTCGGAAAGTAATGATTTGGCAAGGAATCTGCAGTTGTGGCCTTAAGACCATGGTTTTCATCATATCTCACAATATTACGTCGAACGTTAACATTAAAGAGTGTCTGAAAAAGCGGATTTTACTCTTAATCCGGCCGGATCTAGCCAGCTGCCACTACTCTAAGGAGGTACTAGAATTGTATGCAGCAAACAATGTTATACTCGTCGCCAAAGAGATAATATTCAAAAATGCCCTGAGTTCAGATCGACCGAAAAATATTGGGTTATTGTCGAGCGAAAACTTCGAGAATGCGTTAAGGAAGTGTCATATGCAAAACAAATGCGTTTAAAGTGGAATAAGTTCGCCGGTACAGTGTCACCAGCGAATGTGTAGAATGCGTCCAAATTTACTTTGAATCGAGCTTTACCTCTAATCTAACATGCAGCAATTGTATTGAATTCCGAAACAGTTTCGCTTAAATTGCACCATAAGAAGGGCAACAGTAAAATCCTGTACAAAGTGCTCAATTTTCACTTCTGAAATAATCGTAATCAACTTTTTGTTTCTGATTTAGTGAAACACCATATTTGCAGGACTAAGATATTCTCGCAAAAGCTGGCCGATTGTACGGTGCAAGTCGTTTATCACCGTATTATAATCTGATTTCCGGATAAAGATCTGCAGTTCATGATTCACGCCCATAAAGTGGTACGGTATGTTAGTTTTTCTTCCAGCAGAAATGGTTGCATGATTGACGGTTGCACTCAATGCCGGAAACGATGTTGGCTTTTTAAAAGTCTCATTAGGTGTTGTGGAGTTTATTTTAGCTGTTCCCTTAAAAAGACTGGATTCAACTTAACAACTCTAGGGTTTAACACTTCAAATGAAAATCTCCAACTTTAATTTGCAGTAACTCGAGATTCAACCCTGCGATAGGGAAATCAAATAACGCCCGTTTCCCGTCATTTTATGCACGAACACCATTCACAGTCGGCAGTCAGCGATGCACGACAGTTGCTTTCTCCTGGTGTCAACCCCGTGTGAAGCAGAGTTTCCTTTCATCATCCTGTCAGGTTCTGATTGGCGGCAGGCGGAACTGGCGGTCGGTGGCCGAAGAATTTAATATATACCTTGAATTGAATGCAATTATTTAATTGCTAAATTATTCAAAGCGCTCTATTACATAGGGAAAAGAGGGAACTTACCCACGGCCGTCGAAAGGATTTTGTTTGAGGTCTAACGATGACGTTGTCGGTGAGGTTGGTGCGAACGACATGTTTCGAGTCTACATGGCGTTAAATCACGTTAGGCTGCTAAGTGCCGCTTGGATGTTAGTTTTTTTTTCTCGAGCTTGAGACTGGGTCCTGGTGACTGGTGACTGGTGACTGCCAGCTAGCCTTGTTAACTAAAAGTGTGTTTTCTAATTCCGTTATTTGTCGCAGTTATTTCTTTCATGATTTGTTTTCCTCAGAAACACAGGAGCACAAATTAAATAATCTATCTCTTGAACATCTATTGAACAATTGATTATTATTTCTGCAGTTGAGAAGGATCTGAGATAAGGCTAGCAGACAGAGAATGATAAATTTTGCCTTACTCTCTAGTGATTTCCTTCTGTATACTTTCAATGACGTGTGCCATGTCAGTTTATTTTATCAAATAGCATTAGCATAGACGTTTTGACGTTTGTTCAATTCGTTGATGGGGCTACGATGACGAATATTTCGCTGGAGACATTGCATGTGAACATTGCGTTTTTCCACGCAGTAAACTCCAAGAAAACACTCCTTATCTGGACACGTTCATTCGAGGATAGGGAGAATTTGGAATCTACCTTAAAAAGACGCTAGCAAACATTGGCGCTTTAACCATAGCAAGGCGGTAGAGGAAATGCTTCGCCAATCCGACCGTCTCTCCACCTTGAAGGTGCGGCTCAATCAGCGACTGACTGGCATCAACCGGCTGGACAAAAAATGCTCTTCCCCGCTAGCTACACCTAAAATGGCCCACCATCACAGGGATAGGAGACCTTCGGTCATCTACCCAGTGTCTCCGAATCTTGGAAGTTGTTACAGAAACAAATAGAGAAATATTACGAACAGATTTAACGGGAACGCTTTTAAGTGCAAACGGGACACGAACTGGAATATGGAATGTTTTAACGTCAGCTCAGCAAAGTAAGTTGGCACAAACCACCAACGAGGCACTACGCATGAAGCTTGAAATTCTTGCGCTAAGGTGAAGCCCATTGGCCAAACATTGGAGAATACAAAATACCCTAGGAACAGACACTGTTGTCTACAGTGTCTACACAGAATCTGTATCCACATTAATCCGGACACCTTCAAATCATTGTAACTTTTGAACTTGCAATATAGTACGAATGAAAAATTTCTCTGTGGTATAGCTGAGAGTCTATGATGAAAAAGACTATGATTGATTTTTACATTTTATGCTGGCTTTTTATTCTGCTATGGCCAGAAATGCTACAGCTGAGCATTTCAGAACGAAGAAGGCATCGAAATTTCCCAAAAAATACCTTGTGTGGCAAGCAATTTGCACGTGTGGCAAAAAGAGTAAATCTTTCGTCTCTACCGGCACAATCAACAAGGAGATCTATCAGAAAGAGTGTCTGCAGAAGCCATTGTTACCCTTCATCAAAAGTCACAAAGAAAAACCTTTGTTCTGGCCCGATTTGGCATCATGCCACTATACTAAAATTGTGATGGAGTGGTTTGCCCAGAGCTACGACCAATCGAGAGCTATTGGGCTCTGATGAAGCGGAAGCTTTCTGGAAAGAAGTAAGGAATCAAAGACATCGAACACTTCGAGCAAATTAGGACAAAGACGGCTTCTACGATTTTTGAAAAGTCTGTACAAACCCTAATGGACGGAGTTAAGCGCAAAGTTCGAAATTTTTATGCAAATACCGAATAACTATGTTTTGTCTTCACGAATTGTTAAAACACATCCCATGAATCTGAAATAAACAACTACGACGGAAATATAATGCGAAATTTATATTTTATTCATGTTTTGAGGTGTCCGGATTATTGCGGAAACAGACCTTAGGCTGTGCTCATCAAGTGGGATACAATCAATGAAAAAATAATGACAAGATTCATAACACGGATCTAAAACCTTACCATAATCGAAAGTTATGCTTTGACCGATGCTGCCAATCTTCAGGACAAGGAGAACATTTACAGAACTTTGCCGTCGTGCATAGAATTCCAAAGAATGGTATTAAGATCGGCACTGGCGACTACAATGCAAAGATTGTCTCTGGCAACACGAACTATGAGCGTGTTATAAGAGGTCACGGTCTCGGAGAACTGAGCAATATCAGCGAGCTGTTTGCAGAATTTTGTGGCAACTACGACATGGTGATCTGTGGCTCGCTCTTCCATGCAGTAAATCAAATCGAACACATTCGCATCAGCCAAAATGGAGACGAAGCCTTCTTGTTGTCCGGATTAATCGCTTTCGACATCGCATCTGAACATAACCTTCTAAAGACTGTACTAGAAAAAAATGAGACACAATGATTAGCCTTTAACTTTTTAGCGTGTGGGTAAAAAATTATGAAGTTTTGACTGACCTATGAATCTAGCTAAACTAGAGTTTAATGTTCACCAAAACTTTACCACAATTTGTCAAGAGTCTATCGAGTCGGCATCTGAACAAGAACAGATCCGCCACAAAATTATGTGCGCCGTCGTGGGAAATCCGACTGTGTCTTACAGATGGATCCGAAAACACCTACCATTCCATCATTCGATGGTGTCTGGGTGGGAAAGGCATTCAAGGACACCCTGATAAGGGAATGTCCATTAATTACGTCACGCAGTTAGGGGGGAGGGGGAGTTTGTGAAAACGTGACGATCCATACAAAAAAAATTGAAGATCCATACAAAAAACGTGACAAGGGGGGGGGGGGGTTTATAAAAAGTCATTTTTTTGCGTGACGTAATTAATGGACGTTCCCTAACCCAACGGAGCTACGGCAGAGTGACAGAAATCCAAAGACAGCTGATCCGGTGAAGGCAATGGAGGTGTTGAATCTGTTCATGTGTCGACCAAACCTTTCGATCCGCAATGTGGCGAAGAAGGCGGAGGTTTCTATTTGGTTTGTCGAAAAAACGATGAAGCGTGCCGGCCTCCACAACTACAATGTCAAGAAAAGAACCAAACCGGAACAAAACACGGTAATCAAAAACACACGCCATGAAGCTCTATCGTGAGTAGCTGACAAGGTCCGTCGTGATTGACGACGAGACTTACATCAAAGTGGATGCAGAGCATTTTCTGGGGCAGGAGTTTTAAGTTGCCACATCATGGTTGGCCGTTGTTGAGAAGGTAAGAAAGAAGATGGTAGACAAATTCACCAAAAAGTTCTTGGTTTGGAAGGCCATCTCACGGAGGCGAGACGCTGGGTTTAACATACGCCAATACCCAATCCGATGATCCAGATTCAAAACCCAAGTATCACATAACTGTCATAGTTGGTTGCAGCTAGTTAAATGAACAAGTGTGTTGCAACGGAAAGATCTAGTAATCGTTCTGTTACAATAAGGAAAATGGGATGTTTTTGGAATGTGATCACATGGTGCACTCAGGTAATTTAACGAAACAGTTACGATGAAAATCACTGGATAGACATCACGGCCATGCTGAATGGCGGTAAAAGGCGCGCAAAGCAATAGCCGTAGAAACATAGTGACACGAAGGCACCGGTGTTGAGCTAAAGGGTTCTCCGATGCTTTGTGAACAGGGTTCGTTCAGTTAGCTACAGCTACAGGTCTTCACCACTAGAACCACAGTAGAGAAAATACTGAATTTGAATTGATCCGTTCTGTGTTATTAATATATTTAAAAACTTCAGGGCTCTTTAGTCCGTGAAATTCTTCCAGTTTGCCCAGTAGTGTGTAGACCCTGTATCCCAATTCACAGTGTCTCGTGCTGCTGAGTTGTTGTCGGGTAAAACATAAGTTTCAATCTTTCGTTGAAAAACTTAAGACTCGACAGTGTTCCGGATAGTGCAACAGCAGTGGATGTCCATCAAGCAAGAGTGGATCACTGATGAAACCTAGAGGACGATTGAGGAGCAGGCAAGATCTAGACAGCCAAATACGAATCCCGTCAACGTCATATGGTGCGAAGGAAGGCCGTAAAAGCTGCTGTCGACGGGACAAGCGAGTACAGGTGAACTCTATAGCAGCCGTAGGGAACAAGCCCATAACAACTGGTGACATTCGCCTCCTCAACGATATCCGTGATATTTCACGGCACCTGAGTGGAGCAAGGATGTAGCCGAAGATACTACACTCTGTCCATTTTCTATAAGACCAGATAATTTTTGACTGCCACCTCTCAGGAAGAAAACACATCACTTCAATTTGTACCATGACATGTTTGTGTGAGTGAAACCTATCCCATGAATGGTAATATGCGTGTGTGTGTGTGAACGCACCAAGCAGTTACTACTATTTTTGCGATTTACCGTGTCCATTTTGTATAAGACCATTGGCAGATTCGCGTGTTTTCATTTTGCTGCATCAAAATGCCCAAGGGAAAAGTGCTCACGGAGAAGGAGAAGGGAATAATCGAGGCATTTCACCAAGAAAAAGTGTCAATAAGGGAAATCGGACGGCGGATTTGCCGGTCCCATCAAGTTGTGCGCAATTATCCCGCTAATCCTGAAGGATACGGAAAAAACAAAAGAGCTCCACGGACATCAAAGCTAACCGATCGCGAGAAGAGGGAGATAGTTTCGCACTCGACTAAATCCTTGATGAAAATCAAGCAAATTTTGAATTTGAAGGTTTGCCGGGAAACAGTTTGTCAGGTTTTGGTGAAAAGCCCTCATATTAAAGCTCCTAACCTTACAGCTTCTCATGTTGAGAAACGGCTGAGTTTTGCAAAAGCTCTCATGAATCGACACTATGGCTCTAAAACCGGTAAAATTATTCTTGATTTTTTTAACATGTTTAGACAAACTTCAGCGACGAAAAGAAGTTCAACCTGGATGATCCAGACGGCTTCAATGGATAGTGGCGCAATTTAAGAAAGGAGGCACAATATTTTTCAACTCGGAACTTCGGGGTGGCTCATGCATGGTTTGGGCAGGCTTTTGCGCAACCGGGAAGCTGAAGATAGCGTTCAAGTCCTTCAAAATGAATAGTGAGGACTACATCAGTATTCTTGAAGGACATCTTCTGCCTTGTTTGCGCAAATATCGTCGGAAGAAGTTTACGTTCCAACAGGATAATGCCGCTGTTCATACCAGCAAGGAAACGAAGCAATGGCTCAGGAACCAAAAACTCGATTTGCTCGACTGGCCGGTGCGTTCTCCTAACCCAAATCCAGTCGAAAACCTTTGGGGGATTCTGGTTCGCAGGATTTATGTTGACTGAAAGCGGCATGCCACTGTTGATGAGCTGAAGTCTGCTATTACGACAAAATGGGACAAAATTGAGAAATCTGTTCTACTGAATTTAGTAAACAGTATGCCAAATCGAATTTTTCAGATCATTAATCGAAATGGCAAAGCTATGGATTGTTGAACTCACAATATGCTGATTTTTATAGGTTTTCTTAATAAAAATGCGTAATATTTGTAATGGTCTTATAGAAACTGAACAGCTAAATATATAAATCTTATTACAAAAGTAATAGAAGGAGTTTTTAATCGAAATAAATCTAAGACAAACAATAACTTGCTATGCACTCTACAAAAATACGCACATTGATCCGAAATTGTTATTATTATAGTTGATTTTAAACAATTTGGGGGTGGTCTTATAGAAGTTGGACAGAGTGTAAAGATGCGGTTGGACAGTAACTAATACACCACTGAGTAATTGAAACGTTGGTTTGAGCAATTAGAACAACTTCTTCAATGATGTAGAAGGAGATGTTCGCTCGTCACCATGAGGCACCAAGAGTGAACATTAATGTTTTTGGCTAGAATGAAAGATATGAAGAGAAAGTTTTGATAGTTCCGTCAGTGTGCGGCAGGTTGGAAACAGAACAGATGTTTTTATTTTAGGAAATTGAGCGAAAGAGCATGTATCCAGTGGTACTCGAACCATGGACGTCAATTTTTGTCTATCATCCCACTGCGGGGTTGGTTGTAGCAACGAAACAAGTCCGCCACTTCAACTTCTTCAAGTTACGATTTCCAAGCAACAATCAACATTTTGGCATGATCCGGCAAGGGTGCTCCATCACACTCCGAATCCCCATTACTACGAACATCAAAGCAGCTGTCCGAAAACTGAAACCCAATAAGGCTCCCAGTGTATCAACCTCGATACTCAAAGCTAGGTCTATGATATCCGCACAAATGTAGCATCAACTAGGAGACCGTGATTTTTTTAGAAATGGGTTTGACGGTGTGTGACAATTGGTTAGGCATAATCTTATTGTGCATTGTTCTGAAAGTTCTGTACAAAGTTATCCGGAGTCAGATACAGGAAGACCGACGCGACTCTCCGGAAGATCCGGAAGATCTTGTGTGTACCATTGTCACGCTTTGAATCCTGGAGCAGGTCAACGAATTCCAAGAACCCCTCGATTCGGTATTCATTGCCAACGAAAAAGCTTACTACAAACTCAATCAGGAAAATTTGCGGTGCGCCTTCAGACGCAACCACATCGATGTGCAGTTCGTAGCTTGCCGAGTCCTGCATAAAGGAGCTTTGTCCGACTTTATGAGGATAGGCTACGGTGTGAGGCATGGATTTCTACTATCACCTCTCCTGTTCCTTATCATAATCGACGGGACCACGGGGGATGCTACTGACCGTGTTCCGAATCGTGAGCTGCTTTGGCAGTCTATCACTGTAGAGCACCTCAATTACTTCACTGATAACCTTGGTCTATCAGTGCAACGGCGCTCTGATATGCAGAGTATGCTCAACGACCTCGCCGAAAGCTTTTCTGTGGCGTTGAGCATCAATTTCATCATTAGTAAATTGTATGTCAACCCGATCCACCCTTCCAACTTTTCGGTAGCAGGGCAAACAGAGGAGGAAGTCGAAGGTTTTCAATATGTTGGCAGTCAGATAGCGTCAGACGGTGGAACCAAAAGCGACTTAGCTGCACAAATCAAGAATTCTAAATCTGGATTCAGTGGATCTTAAATGCTAAGCTCCAATATTAATAGAAACTTGAAAACGAAAGTGGAGGTTGGTTGGCCTCACACAATGAAGCGGCATAAATGAATCTTCAAGCAAGCGCTGGATTGGAACCCAGCTGGAAATCGCAACAGAGGCAGACATATGGGCTCGTGGCGTCGGATCTTCAACAAGAAAATAAAGGAAGTCAATAAAAAGCTAACCTGAACCCAGGTCAAGGCTAAAGTGAGCAGCTGCCCAGGATGGAAATTTTTAGTGCAACCTCTAGGGTTGGAAAGAGACTTAAGTGAATTAAGAAGACGTATGGATCCCACACTGACTTCAGAATGTAAAAACAAATCAACATTTTCTTGTGTGTATTTTTTTTTGCATGGGTAAAAATGTGATGAAATTCTGGGTACTAGTTTAGAGTGTAAAGTTTATATGCGCAAAATTTCATCACAATCTGTCAAATGGTGATCTAGATTGTTTCCAATCAAGAATCGCTTCGACAAAAAATTATAGACGCAGTCATGGATAATCCAGGCCACAGTCCAGTCCCACAGGTGGATCGCGAAACAGTTGGGAATCGACAAATCGACGTGTCCCGTGGGGCTCGTCTGGATCTACTTGAACGATCCAGACGATTCAGTGGCAAGCTAGCAGTGGAAAAAAAAAGCAAAGATGACCAACCTCGTGAACGCCAGGAAGGTGAGGGATTACTTCACGCGGGTCGAATTTCATATTTTCAAGGTAAGAAAGGCGCCTAACCGAACCGATAAACAGAATACGGTGGCAGAATTTCTCGCCAGGAAACTGTACGGCGTGGGGTTGGTGCAACCTAAATGTGATGGACGACGAGACGTACACTAATGCGGACTCCAAGCAGATCCCCAAGCTAGAGTGTTTCGTAGGAAAGTCCCGCTTGGATGTTCCGGACAAGTTCCGGATG
This sequence comes from Aedes japonicus, assembly GCA_034211315.2. Lineage (NCBI taxonomy): Eukaryota > Metazoa > Arthropoda > Insecta > Diptera > Culicidae > Aedes > Aedes japonicus. The sequence goes on from JASCZW010000634.1 coordinate 84,811, forward strand.
AATGAGGTCGACAAATTTGCCAAGAAGTACTAGGTGTGGCAGGCGATCTGTGGGTGTGGCATATTCAGCAAACCGTACATAACGACCGGCATCACCAACGGTCAAATATTTTAAGAAGAATGCCTCCGGTCCCACGAAAGTGCACTTTGTTTTGTCCGGATATGGCATCGTGAAACAGATGATGGAGCGGTACGTAGCCAACGAAGTTGTTTTTGTGCCGAAAGAAGCAAATCCGCCAAACTCGCGAGAAGTTCACCCAATTCAAACATTCTGGGCGATTATGAAGGGCAAGCTCCTGAAAACAGGGACGGTCTTAATAACGACAAGGTGTGCAAAAGTGAGCAAATATATGGCGCAAGTGTTATACAAGTTTTGATGGGTAGCGTTAAGTCGAGGGTGCCGGCATTTAGCTGTCCAAAACATAGCTAATAACAGGTGGCAACTAAAATTTTGGAATTTCTTTCTCAAGCTGTCAAAAAAAGACAAACATAGTTGAAGAAGATCTGATTTATTCAAATAAAAGATACATTGTCCATTGTTGAAAAAAAATTAGTGAACATTTGAAAACGGTCCGTAATCGGATGTTCGGCGAAACTTCCGTTTGATGTCGGAACAGGAGCGTTGTACGGCCTCCATGTCAACTTTGCGAATGCATCTCTTGATTCTACCAATCAACTGTTTGCAATTCGTGGCTCTCCAGTTATTTTTGTACACCAAGGAACTCAAAACCCCGAAGAAATCTTCGATTGGGCGACACTGACGCAAATTTGTCGGGTTGTGGTATTTGGGTACAAATGGGATCGAATGGGTATTCAGGAACGATTGGGTTTTTATGGCGTAATGCGATGACGCTTTATCCGGCCAAAACACGTATTGGCCATCAGCATGATGTTTTTGTAGAAACGGGATCAAAATTTTCTTCAAACATTCGTTCTGGTACACATCTTGATTGATTGCCAAACCAGAGGGCTTGAACCATGGCTTAGAAATGCCTTTCTCGGAAATGGCAATGTACAGCATCACTTTCTGTTCAAACTTATGTTTAAACTTATATTTTATGTTCGGAGGTGTAGTAGAACTATCCGTTGAATAGTATCGATCGTTTCCGGGAATCTGCGTCTTCGAAAGAGGGAAGTAGCTTTCGTCGTCCAAAACAAAACTTTTTCCGGTAAAATTTTAAATCAACCAACGGCATTGGGATTTCAGCGTTGAAATCTGTGCATCAGTATATTTCGGTGCTCGTGTCTTCTTTCGGCACTTTATTCCGACTCTTTTCAATGTTTTGCAGATGTACTGGTGAGAACAGTTGAACTTTTTTGCGGCATCCCGTTGGCTCAGTGAATCCTTGTTGTTGAAGGCACGAGAAAGAGAACGAAGTCCTTTTGCGTCCATAATTTTGGCTGGTCTTCCACTACCTTGCTTGCGAGCAGTTGTTGGGGATCTAAGGATATGGTAAACAGTCGAAGTCGCAACATTTTCGCTTTTAAAATGTTGTACCGTATACGTTTTGCCGAGATTTCTGTGCAGTTCGTAGAACTGTACAACGCGCTCGCGAAATACTTCTTCTTTCGACGGCATTTTGAGCAAAACTAAGCAAGCATAAACAAAACCGAAAATACTAGCAGAAAGAGGAGAGAGAGAGAGCTAACGCATACACACTCTTATTTCTCTCTGAGCTCGTTTGTTGTTGAGCATAGAGGCCTCGAAAAAATTCCAAAATTTTAATTGCCACCCGTTATATGTTTTTTTATTCCCAGAGAGTTTCAAAAATATCCTATTTAAAATGAAGTTTTGACGATCATTTTTGTCTGTTGCATTTCTTCGAGTAAAATCCCTATCAAAGAAAAACAAACAATTGGATAGTTGCAGTGAATAGAATGCCTTGTTTGGTGAACACAGCTAAGCTGTTATTCAACAAAAAATTGTTGGTCGTTGGAAGCATCTAGTCTAAGCGATGTATCGAAAATAAACTGGCAACGCTTATGATGCGGTCACGCATGCACGCGTAAGCCTATCGGTCTGATTCTACCTACATTCGACGCATTCATCAGTGAACAACTTGAGCAGCTCCTGAACTTCGGTAAACAGTGATCGTTTTCGAGATGCCGCAAATTGAAAAGAGTGTAAATTGAAAAGAGTAAAATTCAAGTGGTGGACACGAGGCTTCGTGTCAAGGATGTCTTGATGACAAAATAGCGATGCGTTTCGGATGCGTCAGCGTAAAATCTATCATCATCAAGTTTTCGAAACACTACTCGTTCGATGAGTTGCCAAGAAGTGGAAGAAACTCAGGTCCAGCAGACCCAAAATTGAATAGGAATGTAGAAAACCTCATCCTTCCGATCAGATCGATGTCGATTCTTGATTTGGCCAAAAAGAATCAAGAAGCGCAACAACATGAAGACATATATGAAGCGAAAAATAGCAAACCAAAGTGCTGCGCAAAAAAAAACAGGGAAAGAACCAGAGCCAAAAAGTTATACAGCTAACTTTTTCAATGACGAAACATTTGTGAACGAGGACTCTAGAACGGGTCTAAGACCGGAATTTCAGACCAAGGTCATCAGCAAAGATGAGAGCATCTCTGATAAAACGTTCGAGGTGGAATAAAAAAATGGCCCGAAGGTCCTCGTATAGCAGGCAATTTGTTCCTGTAGCTCCAAGTCATCGATTTTCTACACTAAATGTACGATCAATGCCGAAATTAACCGTACTGAGTGTATTCGAAAAGAATGCTTCCGTTATACAAGCAGCACAAGGTCCATCATTTCTTTTTTCCTGATTTGGCCAAAACCACAGTACAATGAATGCAAGAAAATCGACCAGATCTCGTTGAGAAAGACAACAATCTGGACAATTGTCCACAGCTTCGTCCACGCTACTGGGCTATCATAAAGCGTAAATTCAAGAAGAATGGTAAGAAATACAAGACCATGGAATAGATCAAAAAGAATTGGCCCGTGACTTCCAGAAAATGCGACAAAACTACCAAAGGGGTTGACAGTCATGAAGAAAATGAATATATTTTTTAGCTCAGGAAGTACTAGCACACCGATCCTAAGCTCGGCCCCAAGCTTGATGATTCGGCCCCAATAACGTAAATTACATCAACACACTCTCAAATATCTCAAAACAACAACAAAGATACTAGTACCGAATGGCACCGGTATGCGCAAGAATTATTGCAAGGTGCAGCCTGCAAGGTGTACTTCGGACCTAGGGGTTCTACAACAGTGAACCAATTTGAAATCGCTAGTTGCATATTGATTGTTGAAACTACTGTCCGAATTCGCATGACTTGACTTGAATTAAACGATACAGTTGTTTTCATTTTTTCTTAATTATCTTATATCATGCTATAAGAAAAAAATATGTGGCCAGTTTATTTTCGATACAGTCCTTAGGAAGGTTAAGTACTTCTTCATTCGCTTCTAATGGTTGCAAGTTAAGCGTTAACTATAGCCCTACAAATACCCGTTACAAAGCAAAACACCTTTCCAATCCGAATTTCTTGTTTTAATCAGCACAAACTCCTACATTTACTCACTGATTTTGGGTTATTGTCACCTTAAAGCATTTTTCTTTTGTTTCTACAGCTTAAGGTCTGTATCCACATTGATCCGAACACCTTCGTATGATTGAATCTTTTGGAATATTGCACTTAGGAGTGAAAAATGTCTTTGAAGAAAAAGAATGTGATAGGTGTTTACATTCCAATTTTAGTGTTCAAGATACGGACATAAGGTAAAGTTAAATTTTGTTCAGAGGTAAGGTAAATCCTGACTTGTCAATGTGGGAACATGCAAAAAAAAATTGAATTTGAAGAGGATATTGAAGGAAAACCTGATTCTTTCTATTCGAATGGTGGCTCGTTAAATAGTAATGTCACCTGGTTTTGTCCAAAAACCAAAACAGATCTTGAGGATAAGGTCGTATAAAGTAAAAACATTTCCAAATCGCAACAAACAAAACTTGACAACAAAATCACGGGTTCGAAGTTTGTAATGCGAATATTTGACGAAGTTTTCATGCGTTGTTACAGGGCTGGTTTTCTATTCTATATAGCGTAGCATGTCAAGACGAGATGGCATCGAACTTTTCCAAAAAAACACCTTGTTTGGCAAGCAATGTGCACGTGTTGCAGAAGAAGTCAATCTTTCGCCACCACAGGCACAATCAACAAGAAGCATTACCAGAAAGAGTGCCTGCAGAAGCGATTGCTACCCTTCATCAATAAGCATAAAGAAAAACCTTTGTTATGGCCCGATTTGGCATTATGCTATTATAGACTGTTTCGATAAATATAAATACACTTTCTTTCTCAAATAAAAAAAATACCATACTGTGATTTTTCATTATTTAGTCTCAAACATAGTAAATAACAATGTTTTCTTTGCATCTTCATTTCAATTTGCTTGATTTTTCCCTTAACACTACTCATTAGCTTATGCACAGAGCTTTCTCCTACCATCTTGACCAGTTTTGGTCAATTTTTCTTAAATTTTCCAACACTATCTGCTGGTTTCATGTGTTGTCTCAGCTTTGCCTTTGTTGAAGCTCAGGGCCTGATAGGGCGAATCTCTGGTCAGTTTGGTGGATTTATCTCCTTTGGTACAAATTCGACATTGTTCCTTTTGTACCACTCTAGTGCATATTTAGAGTAATGGTAGGGTCAGGCCAAAAGATTGTAGGCTTGTTATGCTGTTTGATCAAGGGTAGCAACCTTTTTTGCAGACACTTCTTCATGTAGATTTGACTAAAGTCTGGACTCGGAAAAAATGAGACACACAAAAATGATCATCAAAAATTTATTTTAAATCGGATGCTTGTCAAATTTTCAGGAATTAAATAACTACATATTAGCTATGTTTTGGCATAATTAATTGAATTTCATCCCCCAAGCTGAATGCTCGTACATTTCTCTTAACACTGCTCATGAGATCTTGGGCGAGGCTTTGTCCATCTTTCTTACACAATTTCTCCCAGTTTTTTTTTTCAAAGCTTCATCGGTTTTGAATGTTTTTCCGTTTTTCTTCATTATCGCCCAAAACTTTTCGATCGGACGAAGTTCTGGTGTATTTGGCGGGTTCGTCTCCTTCGGGACCACATTAACACCCTTCGCTTTGTACCAATCCATTACAGGCTTGGCGTAATGGCACGAAGCGAGATCCGGCCAGAACAGCGTGGGACCACGGTGACAGTGGAGGAAGGGAAGCAAGCGCTTCTGCAAGCATTCCTCTCGATAAATCTGCCCGTTTGTGGTGCCGGTTGTAACGAACGGCTTGCTGTACCGTCCGCACTCGCAGATCGCGAATTTGTCCATCTTTCTCTTCCGAAACTTTTCCGGAACCTCCATCCGGGACGTACCGACAAAAAACTCGAGGCCGGGATTTGCTTGGTGTTCGCCTTGATATATGGCTCGTCGTACATGACGAGACAGTTTGGCTTCACCAGCCACTCACGGTACAGCTTCCGCGCACGCAATTTGGCCACCACGTTTTGCTTGTCAGTCCGGTTTGGCGCCTTCCTGACCTTAGAAACACGTAGTCCAGCCCGCTTCATGGTCTGTTGGACGAACTACTTCGACGAAGTGACCTTTTTGGCCACGTCTCGCGTGGAAAGGTTCGGGTTATTCTTAAAGTACTGCCTTAACTTTTCGCTACATCCCGGACTGATGCTGTAGGTTGACGCTTGAAACAGTTCCTTACTTTTTTGTCGATTGTAGGGTCAGCGTGACCAGGTTTCCTCCCCCATCTCGGGGAATCTACGAAAGAGCTTGTGCACGGAGAAAGACCACGCTTATTCAAACTTCCGTGCGAAAAATTGAAAAAAATGACAACATCGGTTTGATTAGAATGTAAACAACAGGACGCAGCCAAAAGTTGATTGAATACTGCACGCATTTTGAATTGACGGTTAATCGGAACAGTCTATGTACTAAAACTGTGATGAAGTGGTACAACTCAAATCAAGTAAATATAGTACCAAAGCCGCCAAATTGTCCAGAGTTCCGTCCGATTGAGAAATATTGAGCTTTGATGGAAGCTTTCTGGAAAGAAACAAGAGATCAAAGATTTCAAACACTATCACCAAATTTGGGCAAACTCTGCCACCACGGTATCTGGAGAGTTGGTGCAAACACTAATAGATTCGAAATTTTTATGCAAATACCGAATAACTATGTTTTGACTTTCTAGAATGGTTAAATCATATACCATGAATCTGAAAATAATAACTACAAGCGTAATATAATGTAATGATTGTGTTTTATTAAGTTCTGAGGTGTCCGGATTTTTGTGGATACAGATCTTATTAGGACCGGAAATATTTCCAACGGTTACAACAGCTTTTTGACTAACATTTGACAGGAGCCTAGTCAGTTTGCTATTGGTCTTAATACACTTAGAATCAAACTTTAGCTGAAAATGTAAACGATAACCCATAATTATGGAAACTCGCGAAAGGAGCAAAACACACTACCGGAACAAAAACAAATTATCAGATTTTCAATAAAGCCTACTTCGATCAGGAACATTTTCTCCTGACTGACACTGCAAGTGTTTTTGTTTTTAATGTGTTCAATACGAGATTTGTAATCGTTTAAGCATAAGGGAATAAACATTCGAAAATTAGAGTCAGATTAATGTTCAGTTGTGCGGACGGAATGATTTAATAGATGGAAGCGAATTTCAATCCAAAGTTTGTATCAATCTAAGGATGAGTCTTGGGAACTATAACTGCAATCTTTTCTTACCCAAGAATAATCAAAAAGTGGTTGTTAAAATAGCTTGTCTTGTTCAACTTATACTTGTGCTCCATCCCTTTTCTCGTATGATCTATATTACTGATAAGGCAAAAAAATGCTATCTTCGGGTCTTTTTAAAGTATAGTGTAAAATAAGTCTTGTGGCAGGTGCTGTGCTCTTGTATCAGCTGCAACCCGTGTTTTTTTTCCACCGTCCACAGTAGGTCAAGGTTTTTCTCCCATGTGGATTGTGCAGATCACCGTCCTTCTACCGTGCCCCATTCTGGGTGGTAAATCCACCGCTTTCGGACACCTGTGTCCTATCATTTTCGCATTCGTTTACACATACATATTTATAATGGTTTCGCAGAAATGGCTGTTCGCCGATACCATAACCTCGTTCATGGTGCTTGATGGGGGTTCATCAATATTCAGGATAACGCAAGAATGTGCAAGGAGTTTCGTGCGTTCCCTTTGCTCCCAGTCTGTCGCGCCCATTAGCGGACGGGTGAAAACGGGTAGGCAGCGAACAGCTGTCAAGTATCCCGTGATAAATTATTTTCCACCACCAACAGCAATGTTCATGTTTGGGTTTCGATTTCGTTCGATTTTGATTCCCCTGTATAGAGTTTGTTTGATGATGATTATTAATTGAAGGCATCTCAAATTGCACAGTTCATTCTGTCGTTCAAGGTTATTCAAACGATTCGTTCTTAATAATTATGACAATTGAAAAGATGGTGTTTTAAAACAATTGCTATTCTCCACAAAAAATTACTCAGCAACAATTGAGGAGCACTAAATTGCTGTAGAGAATCCTTTACTCTCGGAGAGTGAAACTGGACTCATGAACAGGAGATGGTCACTCACCGATACAAATATGGTGCACTTTAAAGTACATATTGTGGCAATACCAATCAGATACAAAAAAAAAACGAAATAATATTGGCTGTATGTTACTGTTTTAGTTGGGCACCTCAGCGGGGAATGTAGATAGATTCTGCCGTACACATTGTGTTGGGAGAAATGGGAGACATGCACTTCCTGTTATTCTGCCGCTTGTTGAGTTCTCATTGGTGCGTGATATTCCAAATGATTAGCTGCCAGAATGTAGAGGAAGTTTTTCGGCTTTAGAAGTAGTACATATACAATGAGAGTTGTATAATATTTAAAAACCTCCCCATTTTCAGTCCACTGTCACATTGGAACATTAATATAGATTTTTTCATCTGATCTAATCTAATCGAATCTAATATCAACGTAGCAAGTACAAGAAAGGATCCGATAAATAATTGGGTTAGATGGCGTCCAATTATTTTTTGTCAATGTTGATGCTTGCAGCATATCAATAACATGATACAAGCGTCATAGCGGCTAGGCCTACTGCGTTGCATTAGCCGCGAAGATGGTTCTGTGAAATTAGAAGAATATGAAATAATGGATTTGAGCCGCAACGCATTTGGTGGCGGAGGAAGGATGCGTGGACATACCATACCGTACCTTATCTCACCATCATCATTCTCCACATATTCGACAGAACTAGAAGCGTTTTGTGTTTTTTTAAGTCCAAGAAGGGTTCATCTACTAACATCTACATAAGTGCACACTACTCACACTACACATCTACAAGAATCAAATACATTTCGAAATAGAAGACAATTTCTATAGTTGAATTTAACAAGTAAAAGCTATCGATCAACCCAAGCTTTCACACTGGCCACGATATCACTCGCGATTGACACAAAGCACTCCGGAGTTTCTAAGACTTTCGGTGGAATGGTCGGTGGAGAAATATGGAAATAGCGAGCTATCTCCCGCTGTGCCCGTGATTTCCATTGAAGGGTTTCCGACGAACGGCGAACGTCTCCAAACAAACGGTTGTCGGAGCTGCCTCATCATCAGCTTCATTTCTCTACTTTGATTATGAGAAAATCGAGTGAAAAAAATGACAACTACAAAAACACGCCAAAACGCAACAACAACAAGTTTACAGCTTAATGTGGGTTTTGAGTTAAAAAAATTATCGTATTTTGCGATACTTATAGTTATGAGCTCCAAGTTCAAACTTAAGCACAAAATCTTGTTTTGATCTAACTGCTCACAGTCGACCGCAGTATTTAACATAGAAGTATTCATATAAAGTAAGTTGTGGGTCATGTGGCTGTGGTAAACCGCCTAATTGATAAACCCTATTTTAAAGGGTGATACGGTCAAAATTTGGTCAAGGGAAAACGCGTGTAAATCGGTGAAATCGTTTATTAAAAAAATCAAATTAAACTTTTTTTCAAGTTCAATTAGTATAAAATTCAGGAAAAATATTCAGTTAGGCTTCCGCTTTTCCAAATCCGAATTGCCGGGCCTTACGCTTGACCCCTGCCATCAGATTTTGTACAGCCACCTTGTCCACCTTTTTCGCCGCAGAGCACCAGTTTGCCTTGAACTGCTGCTCGTCCTTAGCAGTTTTTTTGGTCTTCTTTAGGTTCCGCTTGACAATAGCCCAGTATTTCTCAATTGGGCGGAGCTCTGGCGTGTTGGGAGGGTTCTTGTCCTTGGGAACCACCTGCACGTTGTTGGCGGCGTACCACTCCATGGCCTTTTTACCGTAATGGCAAGATGCCAAATCCGGCCAAAACAGTACGGAACAACCGTGTTTCTTCAGGAAAGGCAGCAGACGTTTATTCAAACACTCTTTCACGTAAATTTCTTGGTTGTCAGTCCCGGAAGCTATGAAAATGCTGCTTTTCAAGCCACAGGTACAGATGGCTTGCCAAACCAGATATTTCTTTGCGAACTTTGACAGTTTCGTGTGCTTGAAAATATCTGCTACCTTTCCCCTTCCTTTTGCCGTATAAAACTCCTGTCCCGGAAGCTGCTTGTAGTCGGCTTTGACGTAGGTTTCGTCGTCCATTACCACGCAGTCAAACTTCGTCAGCATCGTCGTGTACAGCCTCCGGGATCGCGCTTTGGCCGTCGTATTTTGTTTATCATCGCGATTTGGAGTCACTACCTTCTTGTAAGTCGATAGTCCGGCTCGTTTTTTGGCTCGATGCACGGTTGTAGACGATACACCCAGCTTATTTGCGGCATCTCGGAGAGATAGGTTAGGGTTTCGCTTGAAACTACCGGCAACTCTCTTTGTCGTCTCAGCGGCTTCCGGTTTTCGATTTCCCCCCGATCCAGACTTCCTGGCTGTCGACAAACGTTCCCCAAACACTTTAATTACATTTGTAACGGTTGATTTGGCAACTTTTAGCGATTTTGCCAACTTTGCGTGCGAGTAGCTCGGATTTTCGCGATGCGCGAGCAAAATTTTGATACGCTGCTCTTCTTGCTTCGACGGCATTTTGACAACTGAAGAGTGAATTCCAAAATCAAAATAGGAGCAACATTCTACACACACACACCTTCAAAATGAGGGGTGTTCAGGTTTTTTAAATGCAAAATTGAAAGAAATACGTCAAGTTGATATTGACCAAATTTTGACCGTATCGCCCTTTAATTGCGCTGTAATAAATGAAAGAGAGCGAGAGAGGAGAGAGCCTCTCATTGATGGATTCGCCATTTTGAGGAAAATCCTAGTTGTTTTGTTTTTAATAGAGCAATTTCAGCAATAGATCATTGCACGGAATATATTAATCTCACTTTTTTGACAGTTCAGGGAGCTTGTTTGCAAGGTGTTAGAATTTGAACCGATCAAACGAAATTTTTCATTGGCTTTTTCCGGATTCTTTACGATTAGTTTCAGGAAATGATGTAAAAATAAGCACTAGTGGCTGTTTTCCGGGTATTTTACTTCAATCGTAATAAATTTGGAGCTTAAAATCTCAAACCGATCTTACCGAAAATATTCTAAGTCCAAGTAAGCAGGCTCCCTGAACTGTCAAAACTGCATTGATGACGCCATCGTGCAATGATCTATAGAGCATTTTGAGAGAACATTACCGGAGCAATTTGTGATAAGGGCGAATATGCGAAGTGTAAACAAAATGTTTTTTCAATGCAATTCATAATTATTAACACTATGAGTTCTGGTATTTTTGTCCGGATTGCGCTTTAATTAAATACATAAAAAAATAATGATTCTTTTAATCCTAATTGTTTTCGCAAATGGCATACTGTTGTTTTATTATCAAAACAAATTAACTGCGATTTACGCCATATTGATTGGTGACAATGTGAAAGGAGAAATTTACACGCATAGATAAGAATACCTAAGGATCGTTGAAAAGTACCGATAATCGCTCAAAAGTGTGCGTCAACACAGATTGCCTAATATTGGGTAACAAGATAAACTTTTAATATTAACGATTTTTAATCGTTACTTTTCACTCAAAATTGGGTATTTTTTGTAGTTTTATTTTACAGAATGCTTCAAAACAGACATGCAATTAAACAATTTATCCATTCGGATCAGTTTTACAAAATCTGCACTCAGGGAGAAACAAATGTTCAAATGTATGACATATTTTATTTTGTATTAAAAAAAAACTTTTAAGAGAAAAAAAAAGAGTATGGATGAATCCAGGTAAGGTTGATGTGAGGTTAAACGTCTAAGTATCTAGAACTGAAATTGATAATGGCTATTTTTAAACTGCATGGAATTAGTCAGTATCGTTATTACCACCGTCATTAAACAGCTCGAAAAATAGTTTTGCAAGAGCGCCATCGAGGATGTTTAACCTCACTTTTGCATTATGTACCTGGATTCCTCCACTACAGATATATGTTGTTCTGCATATGGACCCAACAACGATGCCGAATTGCACAGTTCTGCACCAAATTCTTATTGGTCCACAAGGGTCCGTGGGGGCTAGAATAAAAAAAAAGAATCCAAAAGTTATTGCTTCAAAGATTTGGACATGAGTAAACTATTTATTGAGAGATTAATAAGAAAATTAATATACGTTTTCGCTTGGAAAAATAAGCCGAGCGCTTTGTTTCAGTGACGTATTTTTTTTCAATTTTAGGTAAGTAATAACGTTCAATAATACCCAAATGGGATTCTTTTTCATTCTTCCGAGTCCAAAGTGTCGTTCGCGGGTATTGTGGGGGAAGATATTTCTTGCAACCAAGTGCCAGTATCTAGAACTAGATTTTAGAAGGAAATACCACAACCGTGCCAAAGTGAATTTAGATTCGGTGTTCAGGATTAGTTTCTAAATTAATCAGTGCAAGAAGAATGTATTAAACACAGATACATGTTACTACCGGAAGGTTTCCGACACGTCGGCGACGGCCGGGTTGATGTGGACGAGTGCCGACGGCAGCAGCTGCGGTCCACCAGGACTTGGCCATCTAGGATATCGAGGAGGGCTGGTTTGCAAAGCAACAAATAATTTGTTTCTACCATATTTTGAAGACAATATCCAATATCCTGTTTTATTTTATTTTGTTTTGTTTTTAGTTATGCTTGTCTCGTTTCAGTAACATTGGAGCGGCCCATTGCTTTTGGCCAAAAATTCTACATATTTTCATATCGTTAACCAAAACGAACCCGGCTGCTAACCTATCCCCAACTATCCAACATCCCAGTGATTTCTCGTGGAAGTGCAGAGGATTTCTCGGCTTCCTAAAAAGCGAGTATCATGTCAACACGTTCCTTTCCATTCCCTACTTGACCAGCATTCGGACACGGCCGGCGCCGGTATTGCTTTATAATGGGTCACCAGTTTTTGCACATTGAAGATGTATGTTAGTCCCAAATATCATCTGTTGGTTCTTTGTGCAAATACAGCTGATCTGGCAATAACGGAATTGCATCCGTGGGCGGTCAATCATGCTCATGCTCATGCTCATGCTCTGTGCAGTTATCTTAAATCGAATAACCAATGCAATTTTTGAATTCTTAGTAAATAATGCGGTTGAACTTCCATAAGAAAAACAATTTTTTTTAATGTCCTTGTTTTTAAATTAATCAATCTACACGCATTTTTGTTTGGCCAAATTTGGAATTTTGAATGAATCCAAACACGTATTAGTTTGAGTGGCTTCTAGATGATTTATTAAACCTTTGCTATTAAACGCTTACGGACTCTTTCGGTTCCAGTATATGACTGAAACATTATCTCCCTGTTCACAGAAACAACGACTAACCCAGAATCCTCTGGAGAATCATTAGCAAGTCGTCTACTCGCCACATAGTGTTACTGTCATTGTTATGGCCTGCATACGATCATTTGCACAATTTAGCAGCAGGACTTTTCGCTACCAAATATGATGACACACATCTGTGTGGATATTTAAAGCATCATTTTTCATCAGGGCGAATATTTATGAAGCGTGAATTCGCTGATTTCTTGAAATCAAAGATATACTTCCTACAGTGTAGGAGCGAAGACTAAATAGTTGCCTAAAAAGCATTTTCGCCCTTTTGAAATTTTTGCACTCAATTGTGATATACTACAAATGAAAAGAATCGACACAGGCGATGTTCGTATGCATATAGTTTATCATTTCAATCTCATTATGGGCAGTGCCGGAACCAATCCCATGGGGCAGAGCCCCTCTGTAGTCGCTCGCTCGCTCCCATGCATCGTTATCCTGTCAACTGAGATGGTAAATAGATACGGGTAGAACCGTGTGACTGTGTACGAATAGATCCATACAAAGCACACAAAAGGGCGACAAATGGGACAATGTGAAAATTAAATTTGCGCTGTTTGGAAAATTAATTGACACGAAAATGTTCCGCACCTGACAGGTTGCTTGTCCAGCCGGCTGTCGTCGAGTTTTGTGTGAGAAAAATGATGATGGCCATTACGAAGATGAAATTAGTCAGACAATTGTTGGTCGATCGATGAAAAGGTACTAACTGATTATTCTTATTTTCTGTTCACGTTTCTACAGATCTATTCGAGTGATGCCGATGAGAGCCAATAAGAGTGCGTAGCTTTCGTTTATAGGGAGGATCAAATCCCAGCCAGTTGGCCAAATTTCTTTCTAACCGGTGCCAAAACGTCATGACCGGATGCGAGGTAAACCATGATGAGGTGGACCATCTGTCGGCCCGCACCCGCACTTCTACTATCACTACTGTGTAAGTGATGCTTGCGGTGGCCCACGATGCTCATCTCGCCCGTCTCTGTTTCAGGAGTTACGATGCACGGGCTGAGTCACCTGCCAGCCGGCTCAACCCTGGAGGCACTTACGTTGTCAACGATCATTCTCATCTTAGCGGTCGCCATCATCGTAGCCAATCTCATTGTAGTAGCCACATATCTTAACTTTAAGGGTAAGTTTCCCCACCGCCGTAGAGAGTCCGACAATCTAACATTCTCCCTTCCCCTCACAGGTCCCCACGAGGTTATCAACTATTACCTACTGTCACTGGGCGTCGCTGATCTACTATGTGGTCTGTTCATCGTGCCTCTGTACGTCTATCCAGCATTCGCCGGCGAATGGGTGTACGGGGACGTGCTGTGCCGGATAGTCGGCTACCTGGAGGTCACCCTCTGGTCCATCTCAGTTTACACCTTCATGTGGATTTCTGTCGATCGGTATCTGGCAGTTAGGAAACCGCTCCGCTATGAAACGATACAAACCAAAACAAGGTAAATGGGCGAAAGGGACAGTTCTAATCCCCCATCCATGTAACGATTGGACGGATATGGTAACCACCACTTCCCACACTGTTCGTTCGTGTAACTCCCGTCTTCTAATTCCAACATTCAACAAACAAACAAACAAACAATCAAACATACAGTGATCGGTTTTTGTAACTTTTGATTCTAGTATTTTCCCATCTTCAAAAACGAAACCTATCCTGATTCTTCAAGGATCGCCCGGATCCTCAGTCTGTTTCCCTGTGTGTTTCCAAAACAAACAGAAACAATATGTACTCCATTAGTATCGGTGTGATCATGTTTGCACACAAAATCTGCGAACGCGTGTGTGTATGTGTGTGTGTATGTTCTTCCCACTAGCAATTGTTCAATGTAAAAAAAATAATGTAGATTGATGTGTGCCAAACTGTTAACTCTCATGATGACGGTTCTTGGATGCAAATCATGGGGCTGTAAATATATTTCGGAAATCGAAGATCCTCAAAACTGTGTTCAGTAGACTCATGATTTGCATGCTGAGTAAGGTTCAACAACGATAACAATTATAATTCCATTTTCTATTGTTCACTATTGTGTCATAGACTTCTAAATTATTCGTTAAAAGTTTCTATTACTAACCGTTCCGCCGTGCTGCTCTCCGGTCGTGGGTTTTCACGAGCCAATGTATTCGAAATCAACCCGGTAGATGGGAAAGCAGCACGACTTGCATCTGTGTTTCACCCAAAAACCTGTTTCATTTACTGTTCTATTTATCACTCACATTTTCCGAATATTAATCAATTATTGTGTTTGTTTTCGATTTGTACTTATTTACTGTTCGTTCTCGGTATGAAATTATAGGAATGGAAGGTTTGATATTTAGTTTGATTAAGTTTCGTTTTATGCTTCTCATTTTTAAAACTAGAGCCAATCAAAGCGCATAGATAGGTGATTTTTAGTCTTCTTGTATTCCTGTTTGGAATTTTTTTGTTTTTTGAAAATCCGGAAAACAAGGTTTGAAATTGGTAGATTATTGAACATTACTTAATGCACCGCTTGGGTAGACTAATGTGTAGTTAGAATTGTCCAATTCTTACGTCATTTACTATTCGAAGGTTCGTTTAAACATGGTTCATAAAAATACAATTAATGGAATTTGAGGTCAAACCAATCTGCCATAATACATATACTTAAAAACAGAAATGCCAGTTGTTGGTAATTTTACTTTTCGTTACTAAATATTACTCAAGCTAACGCTTTTAGAACATTCCAAATCCCATAAATCTGGTAGTTAGTATACCTTTCTCCTCAACACTAAGACACACCACTGGTAGAACCATAGTAGATGGCCTTTACAATACTTCCTTTTTGCACTTTACTTCATGTAAAACAATTCTACTTCTTTTTTCCTCAACTATGATTTGTTTTCTTTCGAATATATTTAAGGAGTCTGAAATGCATATAAACTGAATCATCGGATGATACTTTCGTGTGAATAAATTATTTATTGGTTCAAACACATGGATTGGAACCATAACCTGGTCAAGGAGTATTATTGGAGTTTTACTGTCATCAACACTTAAATAAAATCCACAATGATTGAAAGCAACTTTTTGATATCGTTAGCCGAGATTTTTGGCATTGGCATTTAAAAATATAACAAACACGCTTTGTAATAGGTATTTCCTCAATGGGTTGGATGTCACTTTATGTTGTAATTCAAAATGCTTAAGATTGATTTAAGAAAAGCTGTCGAATATATTGAATCATGTTATAACTATATTTTTTTATATTTAATATACATTCATTATAATACTCCGAAATGCTGCTCTCATTCATCTTTTCTTTTTTTTGATAAGGGAATAGTTTAAGTAACTTTCTTCTGGTATAGATGCGTCCTTGTTATATGAAAATAAATTATTAGGGCATCTTCAACGGTGGTCCAAATTGTGGATGGAATTTATTTTTTCCGACCAAACGCAAAAGCACCGCAGCACCGGTGTTGTCAATTTTGTTTTTTTTTAATTGCTTTTCAATTAATTCCTGTATAACAAATGGTTCTCTTAGTTTTTTACAGTGACTGTAGTTTTCGGAAAATGCTGACTAGTTTGAAATGATAAAGCTGACTGTTGTGGATTTTACGACTACACGGAGAGAAATGAGTCTTGTTTGAAACAACCAAAACTATGGTTGAAATGCATATTCTGGTTCTGCTTGAGTTAAATTTCATATTTGTTTCCTTCGAACTCGCGATTGTAGTTGAAGCAAACCGCTTTTTAAAGTGATTTCTACTCAGATATTAACATTGTTTCACATTTAATGTTAGTTGATTGGAAGTACAAGTCTGCTTATTTTCAACCTTAAAAATGTTTGTTTTAACCATAAATTAAATTGCTAGCCTTAGTTCTGTTTTGCTGATTCAAACTGTGATCTTAGGTTGAGATAACCCGAATGTTTGGTAAAAATGGCCATAGTTTATGGTTGGGTAAATACCAACCTTAAATATGATTGAGAACAAACTAGATGATTAGTTTCCCTTATCTGATGTCAGCTTCGATGTCAGCAAAATTCCAATTAGCTGTTCGTGCGGGGACATTTCGCGAGTCGGGAGTTAAATTAGAGATATCATGTGATTTATGATTCACAGTGATTTAAAGTGTATTACAGTTATATGGTATTATTTATAAATAAATAAAATGCTATATAACCGGAAGAGCATAAAGCTATTTTTTTTATTCTTCTATGAGAACTTAACTGGAACTAAACGCATAGTTGTCCATTCCCTATACCTAGTTTTGCGTTTAACGGTAATCCAGCAAAATCAATGCAAAATAAATAAATGAACCGAAGTACTAATTTTTAATTGATTTCAACCAGTTGTTTGGTTAGTTCAAACAATACCGCTGGTTTCAATTACCGATTCGATGTTTATGTCAAACAACGAGTTTGTTTCTTTTGCGCTAAATTTTGGTTGGAACAAGCGTTGAGGGTTGTTTGAATTTACCTAAAATTTAATAGCTGTCAAAATCGAACAACCAATATCATGATTATTTCAAACAAATGTTGGTTAAATTAAGGTTGAACCCCGCATTAAAAACAACCTTAATTTTTAGTTCTTTCCAAGCATTCCGGTTTGTCAAAGTAAACCAGGAATGTGCTTGTGCATTTTTTAATCTTAAAATTTGGTTGATTCAACCTAAACTATGGTTGTTTATACCATACTTTTTTCTCCGTGTAATTTGATGACAAATTCCAATTCCGAATAGTTCGATTGGTCGTAAATGAAAAGTAATGAAGTCTTCAAGGTTGTCATGATAAGCATTTTAATTAAATGTATGCATTCACACATTCACCTTCAGTCAAACTAAAGAGCAAGTGTTCCTCGTTATCTGCTAACGACGCACTGATGGCAGTAAACATTATTAGGTCGATGGCAAAAACATTGAAAAAAAAACTCCGATCTCTTATAAACAATTTCTGATCTCTGATGATCAATGATTGACAGGGTGACAGGTGTTGGCGGGTTTAACAACAAGAAATACAACATCGGTGCGAGGAACACGAAGTTGGTCTATTTTAGCTGGTTCTATTCAAATTTTGCTGATGCAAAGCAAATATAAAGTTGCTCCAAATATAGACCACCGCTGAAGATGCCTTAGTGATGGATATCGTAGACTTGTAAGTTTTCTTACTCTACTTATTTTACTAACGCCCAGGCGTTGAGACAATCTTGAAGTATTTCTGAAATTTTTGTCTGTCAAGTTACGTTTCAGGCTCGATAATGTTGTTTTGTCTCAACAGATGCAAATTTTGACATCATGACATTTTTTGTTATATCCACTTGAAAAAGCACACATGCGGTTTTAAACAATAAGCATTAGCGATGCTTAATTTTGCAAAGAGAATGATATTTACAAGGCTCTATCTTGAAACTGTCTTGAAGATGAAACCAACGTGTAAATTTAATCATAGCCAGTGCTGGTAGATCTCACGGCCGAAATGCAGCAATGAAAAACAGGTCATATCACTATCACGAACAGAAACAAACTAGCATGAACTTTGTTGTCATTCGCAAACCATCATCTAGTCATGAGATTTTTTTCCCATCTGATTTTGGTACTCAAATCTCTCGCTAGTCAATTGGTGGAATTGGTCAAGTAGCAGAACGTAAACAAAAGGGTTGAAATTTCATTCCATGTTTTGCAATGAAATTAATAATAATATCATTGATTGTGCTTGTAAATGTGTTGACCAAAACATTGACGAAAAAAGTTGCAAAAAAAAACAATAATCAAAACACTGCTATTATGACGAAAATATCTATGAAATTCAGAAGAAAACCTTCATCATTGTTTTAGATGAAATTTCAATTCAATGAATTCAATCTAGGATACTGATTCATAGTGACAGCGATTTCAATCGAAACCAGCTGTGGTCTCTCTATCAGATAAAAAGAATCTGATCTCGCAAAATGCTTTGTAATCTTGATATCCAGTAGCGAACAGTGATCGGAATAGCATTTCTGCTTTTTGTAAGATGGCTGGTTCTACAAGGTTTATAAGAGAAAAAATTAACAGTTTCCACCAAAGTAAAAATGCTGTCGAATGGTCAAATGTAACGAAAGATCCACGGTGTTTCGTGGAAAAAGAATTTAGCTTACATTTCCTTAAAGCTAGTTTTAGAAATCAACGTTCGATTTACCTTACTTACCTTACTTGAAAATTGACATACTAAATTTTTACCTACAAAACCTTTTACTATGTAGAAAGCACCATGGTTATTAGCATGAGTATGATTGACCACTCAAGGTTGCTATTAATTAATTGCCAGATTAGCTACAAGAACACAGAGAACCAACACATGATGCTTTGGTCTTACATACATCCTCAATGTGTACAAACTGGTGATCCTAAAGTATGGCAATAGTGGCGCCGGCCTCGCTAGAATGCAGGTGAAATAAGGCAAGAGTAGTGATGTGTTGACGGGGTTCTCATTTTGTTTATCTTTGCTTTTAGATTATTCTCCATTTAGTAGGATTTAAGGAGATGCAAAAAAAATGTATTGATATATTAGTACCGAATCAAAACAACCGTACGAAGGACATTGTGCCACCACAAAGTGTGATGGTGGTTAAATAATCGCTATGAACCAATTTAGACCACCAGTAAGGATACTCTTGATGTCAGCAAGATTATTTGAACGTTCGGGGGCTGATTTGAACCGATTTAGGCTAATTTTCAGTATTGCTTTAGAGTCATTTTGGACTGATTAATACCAATAGTAAAGAGTTAGAGCCTGAAAGATAATATTTATTGGGAAGACAAGATACGTAAGTAATACATAAAAGCCAATTTTGACTGATGTACACCAACAACCAGGATGTCATTTGGGGTCACTCACTCAAGTGTGATGGTGATATTGCGTTGGGAAGGCAAGATAATTGAAAAACGGCTAAGAGCTGATTTCGATTTAAACTTTTCTGTTGATTTAAATCCGATTTAAACCTTTCTGTTGGTTTAAATCGGATGCTGTTGGGACTGCTCACAATGTGTGATGGTTGCTTTTTGTTGGGAAAATATTACGACTGAAAACCGATTCAGATTATTGGTGGTTATTGACATATTGACATATTGCAAGAATTGTTTATATAATTATGTATATATTAAGACAAAAGTACTACTTCGTGCGTATCTATATGTTATGTTCTACACTTGGATGATCCTGAAATGACAGAAATGTTGTATATTGCTTACTGAATAGCTCTGGTAAAGTTAGAAAAGTCTGGGACATCATTTCTATGTTCGTACTTAATTTTTTTGCAGATATAGCATTCCCACTCTCTTGGACAATTTATTTATTTAAATATTTAGTTCTACCACAGGCAAACAGACATATCATCTTGATCATTAAATAGAGTAATCTCTGCACACAAACACTACTGCCATCTATTGAGTACAATTCGACGGCTGATCAACTGAACAGATCGCGTATCTGCATAGGTGTTAAACCTTACACTAAATAATATGCAAATAATGATAAAATGAAGCTATTTGTCTCCTCTGCTCATGTAGAGTTTTTTTTTTTTTTTTTTTTAACTTTTTATTTGTTCCAAATTAATCAATAATTACATTTCATGTTAATCTAGGTGCTCCAACTACTACTACCGTAATTTATCAACCTTAATTGTTAAAATATATACTAATTTTGTTTACATTGTGCATGCCTTAGCAGTTCAGTATTTTAAACAGGTTTTAATGCCTGCGTGTCAATATAACAATAATAATCTTAAAACTAAAAACAAACTAACATTAATTTTAACTAAGCGTAAAGGGAATTAATCATTGCAAATGAAGATTGCAACGATTTTTGTCTGAAATTATTAATTATTTTGTTGGACATTTGCTCTAAAGTCTCAACATTCGAAATTCTATGTACTTCGATAGTACTGTACCAAGAAGGCAGCTTCAAAATCATCTTCAGAACTTTGTTCTGAATCCTTTGAAGTGTTTTTTTCCTGGTAGCACAACAACTAGACCATATTGGAACAGCATAAAGCATGGCCGGTCTAAAAATTTGTTTGAATATTAGTAGTTTGTTCTTCAGACAAAGTTTTGATTTTCTGTTTATAAGAGGATATAAACATTTTATATATTTATTACATTTGGCTTGAATGCCCTCAATGTGATCTTTGAAGTTTAATTTTTGATCAAGTACCAGACCAAGGTATTTCACTTGACTTGACCAAGAAATTGGAACACCGTTCATAGTAACTATGTGACTACTACTAGGTTTCAAAAAATAAGCTCTAGGTTTATGTGGGAATATTATAAGTTGAGTTTTGGAAGCGTTGGGAGAAATCTTCCATTTCTGTAAATAAGAAGAGAAAATGTCTAAACTTTTCTGCAGTCTCCTGCAAATGACACGAAGGCTTCTTCCTTTAGCGGAAATGCCTGTGTCATCGGCAAACAAGGATTTCTGACAACCCTGAGGCAAATCAGGAGGTCGGAAGTAAAAATGTTATATCAATATCGGTCCAAGAATACTACCTGAGGAACTCCAGCTCTAACAGGTATTCGATCAGATTTGGAATTCTGATAATTTACCTGTAGAGTTCTGTCAGTTAAATAATTTTGAATTAATTTCATAATATAGAGCGGAAAAATTAAAGTTTTTCAATTTAGCAATCAAACCTTCATGCCAAACACTGTCGAATGCTTTTTCTATGTCTAGAAGAGCAACTCCAGTTGAGCAGCCTTCAGATTTGTTTGTACGTATTAAGTTAGTAACTCTTAAGAGCTGATGAGTAGTTGAATGGCCATGGCGAAATCCAAACTGCTCATCTGCAAAATTGAGTTTGTATTGATGTGAAGCATCATTCTATTCAAAATTATCTTTTCAAAAAGTTTACTTATTGAAGGAAGTAAACTTATTGGTCTGTAGCTAGAAGCTTCAGCTGGATCTTTCTCGGGCTTCAAAATTGGAACAACTTTGGCATTTTTCCATTTGTCAGAAAATATGCCAAATGAAAACATTTATTAAATAATTTTACCATGAAAGACAAGGTACTCACTGGGAGTTTTTGATGAGTATATAGAAAATTCCATCATCACCTGGAGCTTTCATATTTTTGAACTTTTTAATTATAGATTTTACTTCATCCAAATCAGTGCCCCAGGATTCATCAAAAATATTATCCCACGAGCAACCTGATTCTCAATAGGACTAGTAAGACCCAAACTAAAACTATGGGAACTCTCAAACTGCTTAGCAAGTTTTTGAGCTTTTTCCACATTTGTTAACAATATTTTATCACCTTCTTTGAGCGCTGGAATAGGCTTTTGAGGTTTCTTTAAAATTTTGGAGAGTTTCCAAAAAGGTTTGGAGCTCGGGTCTAATTTGACACATTATCTTCAAATTGTTTGTTCATCAGGGCAGAGAAGCGTTTTTTAATTTGTTTTTGCAAAACTCGCCAGATAATTTTCATGGTGGGATCGCGTGTTCTTTGATATTGTCTTCTACGGATATTTTTCAGACGGATCAAAAGCTGAAGATCGTCGTCAATTATAATTGAATTGAACTTTACCTCGCATTTTGGAACTGAGACAGCTCTTGCTTCGACTATAGAAGTAGTCAGAGATTCAAGAGCATCATCAATATCATTTGTAGTTTCCAAAGGAATGTTAGGATCAAAGTTATGTTCCATGAATGTTTGATATTGGTTCCAATCAGCTCTATGGTAATTGAAAGTAGAACTGTTGGGATTAGTAATTATTTCTTGGGATATTTCAAAAGTTACTGGAAGGTGATCCGAACCGAAGTCAGCGTGGGTAACCAATTGGCTACAAAGTTGACATGAATCAGTTAAGACCAAATCAATAGTTGAGGGGTTTCTTGCAGAAGAAAAGCAAGTTGGGCTGTTTGGATATTGTATGGTATAATAACCCGCAGAACAATTATCAAATAGTATATTACCATTGGAATTGCTTTGAGCATTATTCCATGAACGGTGTTTTGCATTAAAATCACCAATAATGAAGAATTTGGACCTATTACGGGTAAGCTTCTGAAGGTCACCCTTGAGGAGATTCTTTTGCTGTCCTACGCATTGAAATGGTAAATAGGCAGCTAATAGTGAAATTTGACCAAATTTTGTTTCAACAGAAATCCCCAAAGTTTCAAAAACCTTGGTATCAAATGAAGAAAGAATTTGATGTTTGATACGCCTATG
This sequence comes from Aedes japonicus, assembly GCA_034211315.2. Classification (NCBI taxonomy): domain Eukaryota; kingdom Metazoa; phylum Arthropoda; class Insecta; order Diptera; family Culicidae; genus Aedes; species Aedes japonicus. The sequence continues at coordinate 107,824 of JASCZW010000634.1, forward strand.
GACAATTATGGCTACGCCACCACCTGGACTATCAAGACGATCATTGCGGTATACAAAATAATTGGGATCCCTTTTTATTTTATTACCTGGTTTAAGAAAAGTTTCAGTTACAACGGCAATATGCACGTTATGAACTCGTAAAAAGTTAAACAGCTCGTCTTCATTATCTTTAATAGATCGAGCATTCCAATTTAAAATATTCAGTGTCTTAATACCCATTGCTGAATTTCAGGGTCATGACAATATTGTTTGCAAATTTTATACCAGTTTGAATTGCGTCAAACATGGAGTTTGTATTTAACATACCATTAATCATATCGATCAATGATTTCTGTAAGAAATCCATTTTAGGAGCGGTTATGCTACCTAAGTCAAAATCTTCAACATTTCTGTTGGAATTTTGATTTCGACCGGCTGTAACGGCGGCGTAGGTATTTCCATTACCCAGCTGAACATTGTTAGCAGCAGGTATGATTGGAGAATTGTAAGCATGTGCACTGTTTGTACTTACGGGTACATTTGTGCGTCGCTGACCATTGTTAACAGCAGTTAGCAGTGGAAAATTTGACGGTTGGGCATTGTTCGTACCCACCGGTACAAACGTAGGATTTACTCCTCGATGACCGTTGTTAACAGCCGAGGAATGGGTACCTGGTCGGGAACGCGAAGCGGTCGCTACCTGATGCTTAGTACGAGAATGTAAGATCGCTTTGCGGGTCTTGCATTCCCAAAAATTGGATTTGTGGTTTCCACCACAATTTGCACATTTAAAATTTTTGGGATCCTTCACAGGACAGCTGTCCTTGGCGTGAGAGGGATCGCCACAATGCATACACTTGGCATCCATGTGACAATTTTTTGTCCCATGACCCCATCCTTGGCATTTGCGGCACTGGGTGAGCTGTTGACAATTTCCTCCAGGCTTCCTAAAGTGTTCCCACTTTACTCTGACATGGAGCATAAGACTGGCTTTTCTAATGCCTTAAGGTTATTCAGTTCATTTGATTTAAAATGAACTAAATAAAATTCATTAGAAATCCCTTTGCGAGAATCGCCAGGTTGGGATTTCATTTTCATTTTTATTACTTGAACTGGTGTAACTCAAGTAATTTAATAATTTCTTTTTGATCTCGTCCAGGGATTCGCCACTGGCCAGACCTTTTAGAACCACCTTGAACAGACGTTCATTTTTGGTGTCATACGTAAAAAATTTAATGCCTCTTTGAGTAAGATACTCGAGGACAAGTTTGAAACCGATCAAGGTTTCAGCCAGAACACGGCATTCACCCTGACGACCAATCTGAAACGAAAATTTTGCATCTTTAATGAAATTCGTGAGTTCCTTACGGAGACCATGAAAATCAGAAGTTGTTACCACAATAGGTGGTACCTTTTCTTTCCCTTTATTAATTCGGGAATGTTTTAAATTTTGCCTGATTGACGGATCATTCTCGTCATCGGAAAGAATATCATATTGATTGTTTAAATCAATATCGTTAGAAGGGAATCTTGAGATTGCCCCTTTCTTTTGCGTTTAGGCGCCATACTCTCCAAAACGAGTACCTCTACGATTTCTTTAAGAATCTGAGGGACCGAAAAGGAATTTTAAATTAGGAATTTAAACGTTTTCTCCTAATCAACTTCCAAGCAGATTCTACAAGAATCCGAAGGGTCGAAGAGGAATTTTCCAAGCCGATATCCAAGTCGGATTACCTCGCGTAGGGTCCAGACAAGGATCGAAAAGGAATAAAGGTAATGTAGATAAAGAATTTGCAGGTAATGTTTAGCACTGAAAAGTGCTGTTTAATTTTGTTGTAGCTTTAGGTAGCAAGAATACTTCCTTTAGCAAAAAGAAAATAGAACCGCACGGCATGAGAGCTCGATGCGGACTTCTCATGTAGAGTTAGATTGTAACTCTAAATGGCGAACATTTCCAAAGTCTATTATTGATTGTTGGACCAAAACATGTTTTGATTTGCTAATACAAAATTGATCAACTGGCAGCTTAGCAAAATTGCAAAGGAAATTGAAGCTAACTGTAAAGCGCAATAAATTTCATAAGAGTATGAAAAATGCCCAAAATGAGAGCCTTTATAAATAAACAAAAAAAAGTATATTTGAATTTTTTGATTACTACGTAAAATTCTACTCAAAATACTTTATCCTTCTTCATTCAAAACATACGATAATTAAAAAACTAACATTGTTTATAATCATTCAATTCTATTTTCAGATAAAAAAATGCATTTATGGGTCCAATAGCAAGGACCCATAAATGCATTTTTTTTATCTGAGAAATAGGAATTGAATGATTATAAACAATGTTAGTTTTTTAATTATCATATGTTTTGAATGAAGAAGGATAAAGTATTTTGAGTAGAATTTTACGTATATGACGTAAAAAACCATCCTTTTTTTCAAATACATAGTGTGGGTTAGGTGGACTAAAAGCCAAAAATTCCATATAAAATAGCATGATGCAAGATGCAGTGAAGTTATGTTAGAATATAAAACGGTAATAACAATTATATTTGTATTCATTTGACCTGCTGCAATTGAAGATGGACTTGCGTATCCATTATCAACCTAAAAGTCTAGACAATGCATCATAGCGAAGAGAAAAAAATAGTCTGAAATTATTCTACGATTCTTGCGAATTTTAATATTTTTATACTTCAATTATTGCTTATTACATCTGAAAATTGGAGACAGGTTATTTTTTGAAATTGAGTAAGACACATTTGAAATGGGCATAATTTTCGTAAATTATCCACTAACGATAAAATAAATCGGCAAGATTTATAGGTTAAGAGTTACATCTTAAATTCTAAACACCAACTGGAGACAGCTTTGTTGGCAAGTTTGGAGCAAAAAACTTATTTACTTCTCATTTCTGATGATCGTTTGGACTTTTCTCTTGATACCTGGCTTTAAATTCTGCACAACTTTTTCCGTAACTTTTCGATGTGCTGCAGTACTATTTTTTTTGAAGCATTCAACTAAGCTTCTTCTCTTCCACCTTTCTTAAGATGCCACTTGAGCAACTTAAAGGCAGCAGAAGCCTAGTAGGCAGATGCCAGATCCGGCCAAATTAATGAAGAATCCGTATGCTTTCGGTAAATGGGAAGAAATCGTTTTCGATGCATTCTTTTCTGTAATTTTCATCGTTGATTGTTCCCGTTGTGAAATATGAAGAACTCTTCAAGCCACAGGAGCAAACGGCTTGCAATACCAAAACCTTTTTCCCAAATTGTTCGGTTCGGATGTATTGCACATCAGCAACATCTGTCCTCTGCTGAGCGTCATTTGAGATGCGTTGGTGTGAGCTACCTTGTTAGGGGTGAATCATTAATCTTGGGACCGCGCTTGTGACCGATGTGCTAGTACTGACTGAGCTAAGAAAAAAATCCTATTTGTTCGGGACCTACTGGTCTTAGAGTTAGTCTATGATTTTACCATGCGTGCGATTGAAGTCAAACATGGTGCGGTTGATATCAATATGAGGTCTTTTAAATATACCACAAACGTTGACTGTTTTTTTTTTAAATGGTAGTTTCTACTACAAAATTTTTCCCGTGTATGAATATGCAAGCGTTCTTTACAACATAAGAATGAGTTGAAAAAAACGAGAATTGCGTGAGTAACGTTTAATAATTTCCAAGTGTTGAGTTGACAAGAATTTTTCACCATAAAGTATTATTTTTCACCATAAAGTATATTTTTTTTTTTGCATTTTACAAATACTAGTAATGAAGTTCAATCTGTTATACATCCTATAAAACATGAAGTAAAAGGTTTCTAATCCCTCACGGAAGAGAACGAATTTGCACTTGTCGTGATGCGTGGAACTGACTACATTAAAAACAGGTCTGATGTACTTAAACCACCAAAAACAACAACCATGTGTATTATAGGCGTTCAAATCTCGGTATTCCGTCTTTTGTCCAATTTTCAACGCTTATCGGACTTAGATTTGAGGTAACCAACTATAGTATAGAAGCTGTTGTAAATGAATCATTTAAAAAGCGATTTTGAGTGTGACAGTATGTATTATTATGGGTTCAAATCAGGATTTAACAATACATCAAATAGAACATATAGATTATGTCAGTCTTAATATTGATTATCTTCTAGAGTATAGACAATCTGAGCAGTAATTAACTCTCTCATGACTCTTGGCTAGTTTTAGTTTGCAAATTACAAGGCATACATTTAAAGTAGTATTTAAAAAAAGCTGCTGGAAGTTTTATATACTAGAATTAACCAAGTTTTGAACCAAGTACGACGCCAAAGTCCAGAATGAACTATGGAATTTTCAAATAATCTCAACATATGAAAAGTGTCATCCGGTAAGTGCTTCAGACTCCTTTGTACCATACATATACATAAATGCTTTCAACCAAGTCTAAGCTTTACCTACAGAATACTAACTGCAGTTTTTCTTTCTCGTTTTCTCTCATTTTTCCCATCACTACCACCAATCAACTTCGCCAACGCTCGATCGATGTACTCGGCGCCCCACGTGATATCCACTGAAATCAATGAACACAAATTGTAAAAACCAAAAAAAAACCAAAAAAAAAAACAAATCAGATGCCAATGCTGGATGGCGTTCACGTGGATTTCGGCCGCGATGCTATGCTGTCCACCGCTGCTTGGCTACAACGAAGCCAGATACAACAAAGAGACCCACATCTGTATGCTCGAGTGGGGCAACATGGCCGCCTATAGTGCAACGCTGGCAATCCTGGTCCTGGGGCCGAGTGTAATCTCGATCGTCTACAACTATGGTTACATATTTACGATGATGCGTAAGGTGCGATCGGGAGCACCGATCCATGATAAGGAGTACGCCACGGCACTGGCCGAGAATCTGGCCAATCCGAGCCACTGTATGTCATTTGCATTGGTGTTCTCCTTCTGGATCTCGTGGGGTCCGTACATCGTACTGCGGATTTACGAGCTGGTGATGAGGGAACCGTACGACCACCCGATGATCCAGTTCGGTGCCGTCTGGCTTGGGATCCTCAACTCGTTCTGGAAGATCATCATCATGACCAGCATGTCGCAGCAGTTTCGACTGTTGGTGCGGTTACTGTTCCTCACCATCTGTTGCAAAACGAAGGGCCGACTACAGGCGGAACTGATCGGGCTGGATCCTGATGACTAAAGCCAGGCTCTGCTCGAAGAAACACAGCAACCACTACCAAAATGTCATTCCTTCTTCAAAGAGAACCGAGCAAAATTCCACCACCCAGCATCCTTGATTGTGACATTTAGCACAGAACATCTTCCGCTGGGATATGATGAAGACGAATAAGATGGAGTAGTAGACGTTAAAGAAGAGAATCGATAGCATTAAAACTTACACTAGAACAAAAAATCAACAACAAGCCAGCAGAAAACTCAATTAATATTGTTGTAATTTTAATACATGCATACTGTACTAACTAATCTAAACTAAGGCTACCAGGTAAGCTAAACGTGAAGATCTTATCATATGGCGATTTTTAAACGCTGTAGTAAATCTCAGAACAATCATTCTCTTAATAGACAAAGCAAACTAAGGAAGAAAGCCGTAGAATTGAATCAAACATAGTAATCTTGATGTGGTGGATTAGACAAGTCAAAGCAGCCAGGTAGTGTGAAGTGTTGCCAGATTCTGCCACTGAGCTTGCATCCGCGAAAAGAGCACATCACGTTCACACCCACACTCTTGAACACACCTTCAGGGCTTACACAACAGACACAGACACGAAGATGCTTAGCCGATAAATATATATGAGGAAAACAAAGTGCATTCGGTGAAATTCGATGAATCGAAAAAAAAAAAACTTCAACAGTAGAGCTATTTTCTAGATTTTAAAAGAGTGAGATTAACCAAAAACACACAGAACTAAATGAACCACGTTGGAGTAGGTACAGCAGACTCAGATGCAAACCAATAACGCTTTTAGAGAGTTCGCTGAGTGGCGAGCAGCGCGGAGGCGTTCATCGTCAATGTAGGAGGTAATGAGAGTTGAGCATATGTTTGAAATTCTTCTATCTTGTATGTGGAATTGTGATTCAGAAGTTTGTTTTGTAAATGACATCCAGATTCTGCAGTATAAGATAATTGTTTTTAATCGTAATTCTGGAGAGGAAGCGGCGATTGCGTGAAGTAGTCACCACCAGTGAGCTATGAAGTATAATCATTCAAAATGGTTAATGTTATATTTGCAATGGAGCAAACACGTGAATATTTTACGATTTATGGTAAAAGTTGAACGAAGATTGTTTTTAAATGCGTATTTGTGTAAATATTTGGAAGATTTAAAGTTATACACCATCAGCAATGTACTCGAAGTTACACGGTTCGGTTGAATAAGTTACGGAATAAGTTACGGATAGGAAATCGAAGCACTCAAAATGAGTTAATATTCAGCACAATCGACATAAGTTACTATTTTTAAACACAATTTACGACATAGGCTAGTTCAAAACAATAGCAGAAGAAGTTATCATGCCTGGTGTCAGTAAGATTTGTTGACGAGACCGGTTTATTTTCGCAACAGCAGCATTTTGGATTAGTTTTATAGATTTATTTTTTGGAATGTTCTGTGAAGGATTTATGTAGCTAAACATGGTTTGATGGTTCAATGATTGGGGTCTTACTCATTTTTGGTATACTTCAGTGTTATTTTAGTGGTTGCTAATGTGCATAACAGAATTTTCCTTCCCCATCATCACGGAGGCGCCATCAGATACAAATCCCATCATTCTTCGCTTGTAGTCAATGCCATCCTTAACAAACTCTCGAGCAATTGTAATTAGATTGATGATCCACATTTTGCACCTCAACCGACCGATAATAAGTATCCTTGACTTCAAACTTCTGCTCATCAAAAGTACGAGCTACTATAGCAAGCGTTTTGATGGTTCCTTGGTCGGTGAATTCATCAGTCGGAGGATTTCCTTACTTCTACAAAAGTCGGATGCTTTCATTACTTCTACTAATTCATCATGCTGGCAATCTGCAATCACCCCGCTGACCACAGAAAAAGTTTTAGTTCGCCTTAGGCGAATCATCGGCAAAACTTTAGATTCCAAGTCGATAGTTTTGGGGACCTCAGCTAGTTTATCGACTGCTGCAAAAGGAATGTTATGCTCTACGGCCCAGGCCAAAATTTTCAATTCGGCTTCAGAAACCTTGTCGACCTAAGTATATTCTTCGATGTTTGGGCAGTTTGCATCTTGTACTCTAAGGGCTGCCTCACGATGACGCTTAGTCAGTAGATGCGTTGTTAAATTGGACTAATCTCCTCGTCCCACACCAGGTTTGTAAAAATAAACTTTGCAGTACGCATAGTGTGGATCTTTTTTGTACCGCTCAAAACAACAAAATTCTGCAGTATTGATCCACTCTTCCTTGAACTTTTGTAGGACAACTTTGGTTTTTGGTTCTTTTAAAGTTTTTTTTTTCTCAGAATTGCATCTTTGCTGGAGCTGGTTGACTCTGATTCAAAGCCCGACGCATTTCCATCAGCACCTAAACTATTAAATTAAAAAAAAAAGAGTTTATTAGAATGTGCTGCATCATCTATTCATGATCGTTGTTTCTTGTATCCGCGGTAATATCCACTGAATTGTTTTACTGGACATTCTCTGATTGACTACCTTTGTTTGAAACCGATGAAAATCCCTTGGAAGATCCGGGCTGTTCAGCGTCGATGCGATTGCAACCTTGAAATTAATTAAAAAGGTTGAATTCGTCTGTTTTTGAACGAATCACGTTTGAAAGTACTAACCATTATCCGCAGCTTGTTGATGACTCAATTCCTGGGGCTGGTCGAATTCATTCGAGTTTGGTTGATTCTTCTGTAATTTGGGCGCTGCAAAATAGTCCGTAAGATTTTGATTACCAGATATAATATAATTTATCATTTACTTTTAGAAAAAAAACGAGTCGATCGTCTCGACATTATCGGTTCCTGCACGCTTTGTGTTTATCAAAAATGGAGACGAAAAATCAATTTGAAAACAAAATCCGCTGAGCAAATGAGAACGATACGAACGTCGCGGTGCGCGGCGGCGGGCTGTTATAAAATATTTTGACAGTTCGTTTTCCACAGCGTTCCGCTTATCAAGATCAACACGCTAAGATCAGTTTACCTAAATATGGGTAAAGAATACCCATAATCGCAAAAAGTGCACACACCCATTTATGGGTACGTTACTACTTACCCATATTTGATTATTTTTTCCTATACAAATCTACTCAAAAATGGGTAAAGTCAACTTTACCCATAAATGAGTATGTGCATTTTTTTTGCGATTATGGGTAAACTGAGCTTAGTGTGAAGGTAATTAAACATAGGCGGGTACGTTGTCTCAGATTGATGGTAAAAGTTACACTGAAATAAATATTTTTGCAGATGATATTTTTGCTAGCTTTAAAATAATCTGTACCTGTTACGATTGATGCAAAAAATCTGTACATCTGTATATACAGATTCTGGGTTTAAAATTGGTCAAAAAATCTGTATATATACAGAATAATCTGTATTTTTGGCAACCCTGGTCTAGGGTAGACACGATGTATGATGTACAAGCCAATATGATTTTTAAGCAGTACTCAAAATATAAATTTCCTGTTAAGTTTATTATCCCCTCTGTAACACTGCAGTATGAAAGCGTGGAATTGATGTGTCTATTAAAACATTTCTGATTTTGACATACCTAATAACTTTGAACAAAACGCTGAACTTCTAAAAGGCAAAACACGTGAGATCGTATTGCAGTGCCATCAATGCTGTGAAAATGGCAAACATCATCTTACACCAAATTAAGGTGCTTATCAAACCAAGGTATTTTGGTGAAGTTCAAGTTGTGAGCGTTGTGATGATCATCGATTGAGTTCCCTGACGGTCTTAATCACTCGTTCAGTCCTAGCTGAACGTTTTCGGTCATCCTTCAAGGTACTTTGTAATAGTTTGATGCACAAAATCATGCTTTACTCCAAGATTCTTCAAACTCTTGAAAATAGCGCCTGGAAGAAGACCAATCACTTTTTTATCACCACAGCAAAATTTGGACACTGAATGAAAATAATAAAACCGAACTTTCAATGGTTTGTGTAAACACAGTGCAAGATTACAGCAATACATAGATTGTGTATGAACTGTGGCTTCACCACTACGATGAGATGAAAAAGTGTACGAGTATATATTGGACACGGTGTACATTCCATGGTAGAATCTGCTTAATTATCCAGGAACTCAACAGTTTTCTAGTCAGAGCACGGATCACATGACTCTTATACTCCATGATGTAAGTAAGCCGTTTCAATTAGCGGATGATAGAGTGAGCTGTCCTGAAACCAAATTGTTCCTGATGTTATTGTGGTTTGTGAACACCAGCAAGAATTAACAGCTGATAATTAACTTTTTGAAATATTTTCAAGTTGGAGGACAAAACGGTTGATGGGACAATTTCTTTTTGCACGGGTAGTATCTTCGCCGGTAGAATGCTTCCAGCGCCAGTTAAGGACCTCGACAAGGTGCTGGAAATAAACAAACAAGTTTTTTACCTCAATATTAATCACTTCAGTGACACCAGAGGCCATTATGTATTTCTTGCGCTTGGTAACGACTATCCCCTCATCTGTTTTATCAGAGAACACTAGATGTGTTTCAGTAATTGCTTAACAATCAGGCCATGATTGAGGTGGCTTTTGCTGTACACAGAAGTTGTCTCCATTCTATTCGGTCCATGTCAGCCAGCTTCGCAATCTGCGTTGCCTGCCTAGTCTTCTTATGCCCGGCGGATTGTTATCGATAATCATCGTAACTGGGCTGTCGTCCGACATTCTTACGACATGCCCAGTCCACCGTAGTCGACCTATTTTTGCGGTTTAAACGAAGGGAGGTTCTCCCAGAAACTGATGCCATTCGTGGTTCACTCGCCTCCTCCACGTTCCGTCTTGCATCTGAACTCCACCGTAGATCGCACGCAACACCTTCCGTTCAAAGACACCAAAGGTGAATTGGTTCTCCACGAGCTAAGTCCATGTTTCGTGGCCGTAGAGGACTACTGGTCTAATTAATGTCTTGTAGATGGTAATCTGTGTAGTTTAGCGAACTTTGTTCGATCTTAGCGTCTTTTGGAGATCAAAGTAGGCACGATTGCCAGCCATAATGCACCTTCGCATCTGTCTGTTGGTGCCATTATCAAAGGTCACCAATGAGCCCAGATACACGAATTTGTCTACAGCTTCGCCCAAGCAACACACATTCCTGAAAATTGTTTGGAGTAACTTGATTGTGACTCAAATCAGTTCCATACCAGTTATTTTAACCGGATTGCAACAAGTGTGCTGATAGGGTGATTTTATCACCGTTGATTTGAACTCGTTGGGTAGTCTACACACTCAGATTATTTTACAGAAATCTGTACGGTTTTACCGAATTCTCAACAGCTGAACGTTCGGTAATCCGATTTTACGGTTTTCGGTAAAATTTTACCGAAATCCGGTAAATTTTTTACAGATATCTGCAAAATTTACCGAAATCCGTAAAATCGGATTACCAAACGTTCAGCTGTTGAGAATTCGGTAAAATTTTACAGATTTCTGTAAAAAAATCTAAGTGTGTAACGTTTTCTTTTCGAGAGCATCTATATCTCAAACAAATTTCTTTGTAGCATTGACGCATGGCCAGCCCATCGTTTTAATCGCAAAACTTTTTCTGGAAATCCATATTCGTGCCTAAAATGTGTGCATCGATTGCTTCGTAGAATGATTTGAAATCGACGAAAAGATGAGTGCGCAATAGCGCGGACACCTATGAATTCCGTTTGGTAATGCCCCACGAACTCCTTTGAAATTGGTGACAGACGGCGGCATAGAATTTGGGAGAGTAACTTGTAGGCGGCGCTCAGTAGCGTGAATGTACGATAGTTGAAAAAATACAGATTATCACCCTGGTTCCGCGTAGAAGATTCATGGCACGTTTTGCTCACGAGTCTGAGAGATCGCTTCTTCGATGCTTCACAGTTGTCAATCGATGTCCTCAGGCACCTCGGGGTGCGCATCTTAATCACATTGTTATCGACCCACTGCTTGAACTACTCCCAACTGATACGGTGATAGTTGCGCCTGGTTATTACTTATTAACCAATCAGACTAAGGCCGGTGTGGTCTCTGCTGTATACAGAAGTTGTCTCCATGGTATTCGGTCCATGGCTGTACCTCGTCAGCCTCGCTGTCTGCGGAGGGTCCGCAGGTCGCCTTCTGCTTGATCGATCCACCTTGCTCGTTGCGCGCCTCTTCTTCTTGTACCCGTCGGTTCGTTTTATAAAATCATTGTAACTGGGCTGTCGAACGACATTCTTACTGCATGCCCAGCCCATCGTAGTCGACCGATTTAAGCGATGTCATTAATTAGACCGGTAGTTCTCTAGGGTCACAAAACATGGACCTTGATAGTAGAGAACCAACGCGCCCTCTGGGGTCTTTGAACTGAAGGTTCTGCTTACGATTGGCATAGACGGAACGCGGAGCAGGTGAATGAGCCACGAATTGCGGTGGTTCTCTCAGGAACTGATGCAATTCGTGGTTCATTCTCCTGCTCCGTGTTCCGTCTTCCATCTGCACTCCAGCGTAGATCGTAAGCAGAACCTTTAGTTCAAAGACCCCAGAGGGCGCGTTGGTTCTCTACTATCAAGGTCCATGTTTCGTGACCCTAGAGAACTACCGGTCTAATTAATGACATTAATGCGCCTGGTTATGGTGTACCAATTGATCTGGATAATGGTCCAGTGATTGTCACGAAGTGAGGGTTGAATTCCTGCTACAGCCTTGCAGTTTTCACAAATCTAAAATATCTGCACTGGTTCACTGGTTGAGCGAATAAGTTATGCGTTGGAATTTGCTCTTTGTTTATTGTTCAGTCTCCTCGAGTTGAAGAAGGTGTAATTGTCTTTTGAAAAGGAAACCAGCATTATTCTGGTGATAATGATTTGTTGCTCCTGGATACGGCACAGTTGTTGGTGCATGTTCCGGAAGTACTCTGTCATTTGTCCTGGATTTCCCTAGGTCAGATGAGGAGCATGCTACACTGGTGAGGCCGCAGCGGCTACTGCAAAACGAAGTTGTACTTAGGTGGTCGGTTGGTGAATTATGGTTTAGTTTGAGAAGTGGCCAGCTTGACATCTTGAATCGGGAAGTGTGAGAGTTGCACTTCCGTCACTGAAGGCGGTAGTCATCATTGGAGTCTCCAACTGGTTTTGGAGGTCGAGAATATGCGGATCTTGATGGTTCTGGGCACATTAGAGATGTCCGGTTGTTGGTACCACAGTTGGTGCAATAGGGTTCAGCATGTAACGCCATGTAGTTTCATAGGGCAGTTCTTGGTACTGTGTCCTACAAAAGGTATTCAAAAGGTCGGCTTCTATTAAACAACGATGATGAAGAGCTATTTGAACTTTTGGAAGGCCGACCATGGTGATCGAGACCTTTTTCGAGAGTTTGCCCAAAAAGAATCACTTTGATCGGCTCCAGATTAATCGATTTTAGTGGTGTTGAGGTGTATTCTAGAAGACCTTGGACGAGCACCTTTGGCGACTTGCTGACAGCAGAATCGTGGATGTTGAGATCGAGCTTATTCGTTCCACGATACCTGGAACTGCCACGACATTGTTCGTGGTAGTGAATGTCAAGACCGTTGTTATATACAGCCATTTCCATCGAAGTCCATCCCGCAATGAAGGTCTCTAAGAAGTTGGTTCGACCCCGCTGCTGCGCATACGATAATGAGCGCCCAGAAGTGAGCCTCGCCCCGCCTGTTTGACACGACAGCTGTTTGATATAGCGCATTGAGGAAGACTCTTAAAACCTCGCTGTTGCTCTGATAACTGCGTCGAATCGAGCCTCTGGTATCTTTTCTGGCATATAAACAAGGTTATGTTCCTGGTGCAAGGCTGAAGTAAAATCTTGAAAACATCACCCCCGTATTCATCATTTTCAATACGATTAAGCAGGATAGCAAGGGGGCTATATGGTAGATGGTCAAGATGAAAATAAATAAGGAAGTACCAGCGCTTTGATTTAGAATGAACTAGATACTACTCAAAACATAACTCACAATAAAAAACTGATCCAAGATTCGTTCAAAATGACACAGTGAATCGAAACAAAAACAAACGATCTAGTACCGCAAAGTAGAAGAATGTGGTACTCTATGGTGTACTTGGCACATATAAAGCCGTCAGTCAATTTTCAACTATAGCGCACAAAACTCCAGAAATGAGATTTCATAGTCAATTTAGGATAAGTCGGCAAGTAATTCGATCAATTTTGCATTCTTAAATGAGACTATGACATGAGACTCGTGTTTCTCAAAAATAGTGACAGGTTTGCCTGAGAGGCTGTATGGCCACGAAATTTTTTTTTATAGATTTTGGCTCAGGAAGCTCCAGTGGATCGATCCCAAGCGTACAGAACCACCCCTCAAACATAAGTTCCGACGAATAACCCCTTGAATATTTTGACAAAATAACACAGCGAATCAAAACAAAAACAAAGATTCTATTTCAGCAAAGCGAAAGAATGGTGTATTCTATGGCCTACTTGGGACCACTGGAGTTTTTCTAACAGTAAGCAAATTGTAAGGCTGTGTACCAATTGACGAATCAATTTTAATTTTACTTACGCATGACAGATGGAAAATAATCGAATAATCGATTAAAATCCCTTTGTGATTGATCGACAAACATTCGATAAGATGTCTGTCAAAATTGAGTTCCCGTCTATCAGAAGTAAGTCAGCTCGAGTAGCAGACTTAATCGATTTTTTTTCCATCTGTCAAGTTTGAGTGAAAATTAAAGTGATTTCGCGAATAGGGACACAGCCTTAATCGCTCGTTTCCTATTGATTATTGCTGAGACTTTTGGCAACGTTACAAATTGGTCTAGGACGGGCATCCCAATTTTGAACAACATGATCGTTTGGTTTCGCTCGAAATAATAAAAAGTTGGCTAGTGCGACAAGAATTTCCATCATCTCTTACTTAGAGGATAAGTTGGGGTTCTGTTTAGTTGAGCTTCAGATTGGAGATGACTGCCTAGCTGATTTATTAGAGACCGTAAAAGATGCATTGGTTCGCGTTAAAAAATCTTAGTTAACAGCAATTGAATTGTAAATTGCTGGAAATGCATCATAACATGAAAGACCTTTTCAAGGATACTGGAAAGTAAAGGTAAAAACGTTTGTACTTTGAAAAAGGCTTCAAGGCTACCATACATGTTTCATTATAGGCCCAAACGTAATGTAACAGTTGTCGCGAATGACGCTGATATTTCCAATTGGAATCAACTTGGATCTAATCAGTTTTTTATCCGACATGCAAATTTAGTTAGGTGGGGATCTTCCGCTTCCGTCATCACTGCCTTTAAGCATTATGTAACTAAGCTATGAGTACAGCAAAATTTAGCCAAAGGAAAACTCACAGTAGAACATTATTACTATTCATTTATAATTAGAAAAAATAAAGTTTTCGTTACAAAGGGTTAATTTATAACTCATTTACATTTGACTTTACGTTTGATACCATCCATTAAGTTCTGCACAGTGTCTTCAGTCACCTTTACGGAACCACTTTATTGGAACATCTTTCTCATTGTTTGCCACTCCTTTTGATTTCCCAAGGTTTCGCAATGGCCCAATATCTTTCAATTGGACGAAGTTCTGGAGTGTTTGGAGGATTACAGTCCTTTGGTACAATGTTGGCGTTTTTTCCTGCAGCCCATTTCCATAATGGTAAGACGCCAAATCTAGCCAGAACAATACAGAACTCGTGTGCTTTTGGATGAATTATAGAAACCGTTTCTGCAGACACCCATTGACGTCTACGTATTGGTTAATTGTACCTGTAGTTACGAAGATTTTTCTCTTCAAACCAAAACTACAAATAACCTGCCAAACCATGTACTTTTTAAAGAACTTCGACATCTTTTTTGACCTTGAAATGATCTTCAACTATGCCAAGTTGAATTGCGGTATAAAACTCAAGGCCAAGAAGCTGCTTGAAGTAGGCTTTGACGTTTGTTTCATCATCCATAACCACGCTGTCAAATTTGGTCAGCAATTTGTCCTAAAGTTTACGTACTCTTGTTTTCGAACTGGTTTCTTGCTTTTTATGCCTGTTTGGGGTTTTTATCACCTTGAACGGCCTATATCCTGCCTTTTTCTTCACTTTTTGAACGAAAGAATACGATGTTTTGAACTTTTTAGCCACATCTCGGATGGAAAAGGTTCGGGTTTAGCTTAATCAGCCGAAGCACTGCATCTCGAAAGGATTTGAAGTTTTCACTCCGCTTGCCGCCAGATCCTAGTTTCCAATCGAGAGTCAACTGATCACGGAAGCGTTTTCAGAACACTACATACTGTTGAACGAGAAACTCCGAGTGATTTTGCTGTGTCACGATGCGACAGAGACGGATTTTCTACACTTTTGTACAACATTTGTCCACGCACTTGTTGTTCTTTCGACTCCATTTTCAAAACAATGCATTTGTGACAGCGAACCGTATGTCATAACGTTCACACACACAATGAAATCACGTTAGCGATATTGGTGACATCTTTATATTGACATATAAAAAAGATGTGAAATGCAAAAAATGCATATTGGAGTATATTCAGCATTTCGGAGTTGATGACGTGTAATAAATATTGAACTACTTGCGTTCAGGTCAGCATTGGATGAGGGCATGAAAAATATGTTTCTTTAAATGAGGTGTTTATTAACTGATTGTGTTTCCTGGAAGACGCTTTCACCAAACCACATTACTGAGACTTATGTGTTATAGCAGTAGCAATATAACTTTTTAGCCTTCGAAGTTAGTGCAAATATCGATGTTGCTTTTGGAACATGGAATTTATCAAATAAATAACTTTTTTAGGACCACGAGTTGTTGGTTCTGCAGGTGAGAAAAAAAGCATTCAAATAATTCTTAAGGAGATTCACTACAACTTCTATCATCAACATGATATGAAACATCAGTTTATATCGGAGTGAAATAATTCTACAAAAAACCATATGATTTGAATCACAAAAAAATGAGAACAATGCTCAGTCTAGCCATAGAGTTGTACATTCATCCTTCACAGAACTTCCTTAAGGATCACTTTTACGTTTTGACTTTAGGTAATATTTGCGTTTCGACCCAACAACGAATTTGAAATGTTGGTTTTTGTTAGTACCTCATAAGCAAAGTACGAATTTCTAGTTGCAATCAAACTTGTAGGTTAAAAAAATAACAATAAGCCATTTCGCTTCATTCACCTATCATTGTACCATTATAGCTTGGGAAACTCTGTATTCTCAAACTTTCTATCATTCCTATAATTTTATTCGAACCTCCGTTCATTTTATACCATATTGTAAACCCTCCAACTACCGAATGAAACAAACCTAATGCTTACTTAATCCTCTCGTGATTAGAAACGACTCCCAAAGCGGTTCATCTGCTTGAGGATAGTCATTCATTTAAGCACCATTGACTGTCATATTTTTGGCACATACGTTTCCACATGGCCTATATTGAAAACGAACATAAGATCCAGAAAATCAAAACCCGAAGCACAAATATAACTCTCCACCCACCACAACCATAACGGAAATAATATCGTTCTTATAGTTTCTTTTTTCTCAGTTCACAAGAGTGCACCTTCCCACGCAGAAGGCGTAAGACCCACATTCAGCTGACTGCCTTTGTGGGACTCGTTTTGCGGTGTCAGTGAATGTGGGCCTTATCCAATCGTAGCGCATGGATGCACTCTGATTTGGCAAAAAACAACAACTCAAATTGGTTTCGAAATCCGCATTTCTAAACCTTTTGTAATGCACATCATCCGTTTAGAAACGATTCAAAAACAACCCAGTACCCCTCATAGAGTGTGTATGTCGTCTCACACTCACATACAAATACGGTGTTGAAAGGTGGAGAATTCAAACGAAGTCTATATATATATACATATATAAATTTATCAATTCAACTATTAAAACAAAAATCAGAATATCTTAGATGCAGGAATTATTTGATGTTTTCGAAATACTTAAACTTATTGATAACGAGAAAATTGTGACTAGGAGCAGGGTTATTCAGAAATTTTACCAAAACAAAACTAAAATACTACTAAGACACGCTACGCTTGTAGTAGTGAGAGCGCTGAGCAACAATTCCACCAAAGCAAGCAAACTAAAAAAAGAAAACAAAAAGAAAATGAAATTTGCTTCCGTAGAATAGACATTTTTGGGTCTCTTCTCACTAGTCGTGCAATAAGACAGATTAAATCTTTTTAAGAAACTCTATAATCAATCGAACAATTATGGAAACCAACTCTTAGACAGTACAGAACAAAGTTACATTTTCAAGAACGAAAACGGTTCAATGAATGGAAAACAAACCAAATCGAATGAATAACACTCACATATATACTTGTAGAAAATGCAGATGACGTTGGAAAGTTTTAGCGACAAACAAAACACAAGTTGTGTCCGTAAAACAAAAACCAAACAAAGATAATTAAAGCTAAAACCGTCAGCTTCTGTTTCCACCGTAGGAGAGTCACAACATGTACAATTAATAGGGGTTTCGTTTCTCCGTTGCGTCAAACATGATAAGTTTTTCGAAGAGAATTGAAAATGGTCGTTTAAGCATCCGCGTATATTATAAACAAACAAAGCAACATTTTGTATTCGTAGTAGGCTGTGCAGACCAGGTTGTGTGGCTGTATAAATTAATAATTAACATACAAAGCAAAGTGAAATATAAACCGGAAGATCTTCAACGTTGCCACTTAACGGTGGTAGAACACAAAATGTCGACCTAGTCGTTTGACAGTTGTTTTTGTTAGTAAACAAAAGAGGAAAGAAAAATAAACCGTTAACGTCAACTTGATAGTTTTCGGTTCCAATTGTAGTTATGATTTTAGTTTTGTTTTCGCGCGTTACGTGAAATTAATTGATTAGTTGACAGAGCAAACCATTCGAATAGTCGAATTGTACACCCACACTCATTACACTGTGCAACCGGTTAGTATAAATTGCGACATATTACTTGTAATTCAAGCATAAACAATGAAAACACAGGTAGAATAGAATGGTTCATATGAGAATAACGTATGTTTATTGTAAAACATAGTAAAGAGTATATGAAAACCAGCATTAGGTGGAATGTAGGAAATGAATGGAAAAGTTAAAGTAAACTGAGAAAAATAAAAACAGTAATAAGTAAATCGTACACAATTTGTAGAAGCTTCCGAATTTTCAATTAATCAATACAAGATATGGAATGGGGAAGAGTGATGTAATGTGTTAGAAAAGGAAGACCAAAGATGTGGGTTTGAAAATTTAGGAAAGAGATCAACAGAAGACAAATGAACCCGAGATAGTTGTACTAGAAAGTATGAAAAGCAAATGCAAAAGGAAAAATTCGAACAAAACTGCATTAACGTACAGAAACGCCAGGCAGAACAAGACAACAAATTCAACAAAGAATGGTAATGTTTTATTTATGATTAAATAAAATTAAATTATTATAAACCGGTGTGTAGTTTTTATTCATTCGGAAGGAGAACAGTAAAAAATTATATTGCTGTTTTGATTATGACATTTATGGGAATGAAAACTGAATCCCATGTTTTCAATGGCCTTAAAAATGTTAAAATGAACTGAGGGGAAGTAACGGGTGACCACCAAATAGCAGGAATGGAAAGTTTGGCTTGGGAAAAAACAGTAAAGAAGTACAGTTCAATCTGATTTATTGTTTACACCGGGTTGTCCTTAGTCTTCAAACATAGCTTAATGAATATTAGCATATGGTCTACGGGGTCCACCGTGCGGCTTAGTCTAGGCTTGATGGTAGCACATGACCACTTGATGGCTGCCACGTCAATTTTCCGGATGCTGCTTCTGACCTCGTTGATGAGTTGCTTCGTGTCCTTGGCCTTCTAATTACCCTTGTCTACAGTGGAGCTCAATAGACCAATAAATCCTCCGATTGATTTTTTTGAAGAAACGGGAATATAACTTTCTGCCAACACTATGTTTGATAGACTTGCTGGATGATGGCCTAGCCACTGGGATTGAACCAAGGCTCAGAAATCCCCGTAGCGAAAATTGCGATGTATAGCATCATTTTTTTGTTTGAACTTGTGCTTGAATTTTTACTTAACCGTCGCAGGAGTTATATGTTTGTCCTTGATGTAGAAATAGTCGTTTTCGGGCATCTGGGAGTTGGATAGGGAAAAGTAGCTTCCGTCGTCCAGAACGAAAGACGTTCCACCATTTTGCTGGATCATCTAGTGTCACTCGGCATGCTGTAAACATCTGAACATGTTGGAGTAAAGGGATTTGTTTGACAATTTTCAGAATATTGTAGGGATTCATTCACATAAGGTGATATTTCTCTGAAAGCATTATTGTTCTGTTTGTGGGCAGAACGGTTTAATTGCGTATTGACTGTACAAGATACGGAATGGTATAGCAACAAAAGAAATAAGTTCTTCGCGCTCCTTCGGTGCGCTTTTGTTAGGTTGGCAATAGTGCCCACTGAGAAAAGTATAACTACTATATTCGTACCAATGTATATCGACGAGAAGGTATCGTGTTGCTTTCTCCTACACTGATGTATTGAAGTCATGCCCGTTATTTGGTGGCCACCCGTTATATTGAAACTATATTGACAACGTCCTGTCTTCCAAGGTTCTAAATTCGACATTTTATAATTAAAAATTAATTTTATGTAATACATAATGAAATGGAATGAAATTTTAAAAACGTCCTTAGGATCAGCTTCAGTTCACTAGGCTGCTATTTTAAAACAATAAAAACAATTTGTAATTAATTTCGTAATACATTTTATGAAACTATTGATTCACCCAAGCTAACTTATACCATTATCGAAAAGCGCGATTTTCCACCAACAAGAAAGTGTTGCGTGGTCAGATTAAGATTTGCACCAACATCTCTTTTGAATCATTGTTGAATGATTCATTTTCGTTTTGAAAGAGTAGCCTCGGTTTGTCCTTTCTTTTTAACTCAATAGCCTGATCAGCCTTTCATTGCTTGACACTTCTCAACCATGGCTACGGTTGATCGAACTAGAGATCGAGAACTCTTTCTTCACGCTCTTCTAGCTGATTATGTTACTACGATCTATTATTCCTCTGAAACACACCTTTGACTGAATAACCACTGAAATAAATTATTGATACAATTGGCATGTGAGAGATTTTCAACGATCACATGATAGCCGCCAAACGCTGGTAAAGCCACACTTCCTACTAAACGGCACGTCTCCAGGCAAATGTACAAGCAGACTTCCGGCAGCTTCCGGGGCTCCAGTTTTTCACTGTTCATCATAAATTCGATGTCCCTGAGGACGTTAGAAAGCTGAAGATGTCAATATTTGCCAAAAAATAAATGATTTGGCAAGCAATGTACTTAAAGGAATGCCTCCAAAAGCGTCTACTTCTTCTTCTGAGGTCACACGATGGTCCGACGATTTCCTGGTCGGTTTTAGCCTCGTGCCATTACCCGAAAGAGGTTTTGGAGTGGTACATGGCTAAGGAGGTCGAACGCACCGGAACTGCGGCCAATTGAAAAGTACTAGGCCATCACGAAGCAGGCACTTCGGAAGCATCCTAAGGAAGTGAAATCGGAGGAAGAAATGAAGAAAAAATGGATTGCCACGCAAAAAAAGTGGGTCAAAATATTGTACAGGACCGTATGAGTAGTGTAAAGAAGAAGGTTCGTGCATTTGGATATGGAATTGAAATTGAATAAAACAAACATGGGTAAATATTCATAACAGGTTTTGTTTTACTCCCTGAAAGTTTGAAGATGATTGGTGAAAATGGCGAGTTTTGGCGAATATTTGTGTGTGTTGCAATTTGATTCCACACACCCTTTATTCTGCTACAAATATTCTGTAGATAAAAGTTTAATTATATTTGTATAAATCAATCTACGGGGCTGCAAAATGGTGAGTCGACAACAGGAATGGAGCGTGCATCCCCGCAACATAGCTCTAGTCCTCTCAAGTTCCTACCTCATGCTTCCACGGGTCAAGAGATGACAAAGACCGCCAGCTAAGGGTTGCGTATTTAGCTGGTAGTGCAACCGGGGCACTGTTTTCCTTCTGACTTCAGCTAGATTGAGGAGGTGCGTGCCGAGCGTCTGTTCACTAAGGAGGTGCGGCTCAAACAGCGTCTATAATGGCATCCAGCGTTGAGTAAGAAACGCTGCAATGTGTCAATACATTAAGTAGCTGCCGCATCAAGGCGATGGTAGGTAGCGGAATGTAGGTGATGTAGCTAGCGGAAATCTTAACCTACCACAAAAAATGGAAGTATTCTTTATACGGTATATGATTTAAGATCATCCATGGAATTCCCATATTGTATAGTAATTTTGATTTTTCCTCGTGACTATGACAGTCAAGCCCGTTCACAATTGTAGCAGGATCAGCTGACATGCAAATAAAATTGTTTTAAACATTTTATATTATATCATCCCTTCACAATATCCTTAATGCTATTTTCAGCTTCGCATTTGCATCGTTGTAAGTTTTGGCCCACCTAACTCATATTATGTATTTTAAAAGATAGGATGGTCTTTAACATTTTTTTAAGATTGGCTTATATACTACAAATTCTAAAAAAAAAATTATAATATCTACCTTTGAAGTTATGACATTTCTTCCCCTTCGATTTATGACATCTAGCATTCCATATAGGTCCGTAAATAACGCAAAAAATTACATCTGTGGTTGACTTTTGAAAATTACGGAATCTGTGGTAAGCATTTGTACTTATTACTGAATGTATTTTCCATTTCTGGTTTGCAAATAACCAATTCTGAGCTAATCTGATTCGTGCAGCGCTGTGTGCCATTTGGCTAGTGTTCGATTTAACAGTTCAATCTTTGTCATTACTTCATCATAACTCAAAATATCATTATATGATAATATTGTTTTATTGATTTTACTTCATAGATGATTTAAACATTACTTATTGCTTTTTTGCCCATTTGTCTTTAATTCCCTTCCAACTAAATGTTCCCTTTCCTAACTTGGCAGCAATAACTATTGGCACAGGGAACAGACATCCAAGCTGTAATGGATTGGTACGAAGCGAAGGGCATTAACGTGGCCCCGAAGGAGGCAAACCCGAAATACACAAAAACAAAAGTTTGGGCGATAATGAAGAAGAAGTTGAAGAAAACAGAAAACATTCAACACCGAAAACTTTGAAGAAAAACTTGGAGGAATTGTGTAAGGAAGATGGACAAAGTCTCGCCCAAGATCTCATGAGTAGTGTTAAGAGAAATGTACGTGAATTCAGCTTGGGGGAAGAAATTCAATAAATAAACTATGCCAGAACATAGCCAATATATAGTTATTTAACCCCTGAAAATTTCAGAATTATCCAATTTAAAATGATGTTTTGGTGATCATTTTTGTGTGTCTCATTGGGCTTCAAATGGTGAGTTGACAACTTCGAAGGAGGGTGCGACCGACCTCAGATCCTCACAAGTTCCTACCTCACGCCTCCACGAGTCATATGATCACAAAAGACTGCCAGCTGAAACATGGAGACGCTGGTTGGCGTAGCCTGGGCAATGTTGTCAATCTGACAAAAGCGAAGAGAGGGGGTGCGACCGGTAAATCATATCATAATTTTCCATTATCATATCTTTCAGGTCTTCCAGGTCATCAGGTATTGTAAAATAATTTAACATTTAGAATTAATTTTTTTTCTCATGGCAGTCATACATTGTCTAAATTTTCAGGTTCATAATGGATGCGGAAGTTTGTCTACAATTGCAACAAACCAGCAGTCGGCACAGATGTAATTTTCAGTTCATATTATAATATCCCTCGACTATATATTACCATAAAGGACATTGTTTATTCATAACCATTATCAATCTTCTTTATCACCATCATCATCATTTTTATCATTACTGGTGTTTTCGGGAATTATATTTTAACATATTTTTTTTTTTAAATAATTTCTCCTAATAGGTTATATATACTTTTAAATATTATGTCTTATATGTCCAATTATCATTGGATTTAGAAGTATCTAGTTGAACAAAAGAAGCTGCGACGGAATCTATGGTAGGCTTTTGCACTATTACCTAATGTATTTTTCAATTCCGGTTTGTAAATGGACCTTTTTCCAAATCTGAGCTGTTTGCCATTCGGATAGTGTCTGATGTGTCTGTATCATAACTCACAATATCATTATATTTGATGAAATTCTTTTATTGATTTTACTTCTTAGATGATTAGCTTGTTATTTTTTGTTGTTGTTGTTTGTTGTTTTTTCCATTTGTCTTTAACTCCCTTACACAGGAGCAATAATTATTAGGCCAGAACAAATAATAGCGTATTGCTGTTATAAAATCAACATCAAGCAGCAAATAGTGACCATGGCAACAGTTAATTAAAATGTATATATGTTATTTTTGTATAATTTAACAAACTTTTTTAGGATACCTCAAATCAAGATTTTGGGAAATTGCTGCTATCGTTGAAAACAAACAAAAACGTGCATAAGCGTGAAACCACAGAACTCTACACTTTAACACTTTACAACATTTCTTACATTTCAGGATCCACCAAAGGGAGACCATAAATAATAGATACCGAGTGATTACAGTATTTTTCATTTACATAAATACATACACTATTATATAAATATTTCATGGGAATGGGAGGGACCATCAGGGCACCCGATTGAAGCACTCTGGATGGGGAGAGTGGAAATGCCAACTCCCCATTGTTAACAGTTTGTGAATAGAGGGCGGGCTCTTCTCCCCGCCCATTGAGGCATCCTCATGTTAGATAGCTTGCTCTTTTGACCAATTGTCCAATTTTGTTGTTGGAAGGATATTCTTTATATCCCTGCGGATACGTATAAGTGATGTTGCCTATCGATCCACCCAACACCTGTTTGGCCCTTCATACAATGGCATGATTTGGATAATCAGTGGTTATTAAATCTTGGTCAAGTCTAACAGCGAGGAGAGCTCACTGCTGTCGGACTTAGTTTCCGTGCTACAATGGGTGGTAGTACATATCATACATCATAATACATCATACATCAGTTTTGTGTGTCCCATTTTTTCCGAGTTCAGTCTTTATATAGAATTTCGAACACTTCTTTGAAGTAGTATGGGAGAAGTTTTTCATTTTATTCAACAGCCATGCAGCCATTTGCACGGTTGGTATAGACATTTTCGACGAAATGGAACGCTCCTGAGATTCTGTAAATTTTTATTAATCTGGCAACTAGGTACTGTGACACCATAAACCACTATTACGGGTAAGTCATTAGGTATCTATTGCCCATGAAATGCTGTAAATTTTAACATGCCGCATGCCGCTGAAAACAGTTTAGCCACTTTTTGGGGCATCCGGAAACTATGTTCCTATGTCTTCGGGTGTTCAATATGATCCGGACATGATGGTTACATAGTACTTATTAATTATTCTGTTGCATACCCAGGAATAAATATTTAGCAGTTATGAAGTCGAATTCGTTCACTTTGGTGAATATTTTCGTAGATGGCACACTCATAAATAAACGGTTACAGACGATCCGTCTGCACAGATTCTGGGTGACCAAATTTAAACAATCTAAGATCGTAAGCCTATTGAAATTTATGCATCAACGATAATTTTGAGCACATAGGAATATGATCCATTTTTTTAATGCATTAGAAAAATGAAGGGTGGTTAATATACGGTTGGTACATTTTGTACGATGTGCTCGATTTCATTCAATAATTGAATTATTAATGGACAGCCACTATTCGAACCACAATCTTTTGGATTCTTGACAGTGAAAAGTATACATCATTTTGTTGACATGATTGAAGTCCATAAACTAAGATGTAATATGTTTCCTTATTTATAGCTGTAAATAAAAATATGATTATTTTCAATGAAAAACGGGAGGATCACGCACTAGTTGTCTACACACCAAATTTCCAAAATTATGTTCGGTAGTTTTTTTGCTGAACTCGGTCTGTAAAACCGAAATTTCACCGAACGTATTGTAAAAAATGACATTTTACAAAATTCCAGCAATCAAAAATACTGGATTTCTGTAATTTATAGAAAACTGCCGTTAAGCTGTAGAAAAACTACCGATCGAAACTGTAAATTGCTTCAGTGCCGCAACACTGTAACCATAATTACGAATGTACTGTAAATTTATTCTTTTGCAAAATAAACTGTAAAAAAAGTACCGAACAGATTGTAAATTTATTCTTTGCTGTCAAACGCGGCCTTTTCCCGCCATTTAAAGTTGAATGTTGGTCAGCTCGGCTTAGTTTCACGGTGCAGCCAAAAGTTAGTGCCCAAACTGGAGGAATGGACTTGGTAGCCATATTCGGCAGGCAGGGAATTGTTGGCTTATCCCAAGGATCATCCGATTGCAGCAGCGTTTGGTGGGGAATTTGAAAGATATTTTACACATATTGAAAAATGTGTGTTGATACTTTGTCTTTTTAAAAAAAAATTCAAATGTTGCTTATTTCAGTGAACATTTCGGAATGCTTCAGGACAAAATTGTCACCGGGTATCAGGAACTCTTCCATTAAAACCAAAATGGTAACCAAGTTTTGTTTAGCTGATGAGTCTATTTTTCTTATTAACATACAAATAAATGATCTAACTAAACACCAATGAACAGAAAATGAAATCAAGAAAGAAAATCAATAAAACCCTGTTTACAAACGAATCTGTAAATTTTACTGAGCAACTGTAAAATGTTCACAGAATTTTCGGTAAAAATGTGACAGCTCGCGTTACCAATCGTTCAGCAAAATTTACAGAATATTTCGGTAAATTTTGACAGCTTAGTAGCGAAGTCCAATTTACTGAACGTATTGTAAAACTTAAAAACTACCGAATCGATTACCGAATGTTCAGCTGTTTCATATTCGGTAAAAAATTACAGTATACTGTAAAAAAATCTAAGTGTGTAATTCATTGTAGGAATGCAACACATTATCCAATGGCATATTCTAATAGGATAATGTTTCTTCCCTCCGTCAACAAAAAAAAAACATTCATCATGAACACGCCTTAATGTGTGCAATTTGGGGGACCCCGTTTACGGGACAGTTCAATCTGACAGATGTCATTCGACTGTCATGTTGACAGCTTGACACCCATCGGGCAACTCATTTGATTTTCATTCGCTCTCTTTTCTTCACACGGCCAAGCCCCGCACCGAGGGGCCCAACTAGCTTTGCGTGTATAGCTTCAAACATCTGCCTGCTGTGTGTATGACAACAGCTGAAACCGACAACGCAGGAGGCAAAAATGAGACAGCGCAATAGCCCACGATCCACGCCATGGTGGAAGTGCGAGTGAGCCGTTTTCAAAATAATAACTTTGCTTTTTCATTGCTGTGTTTGACAAGATGGTGCTGCGCTGCTAAAGAGTGTGTTGTTCGTTCCACCTTGTTTCACTGCCTCTGCTACGTCCCTGTGCGTCCGCCTATTCGACCGACCCCGTCTGTAAGAGGGTTAGCTTCGATGGTACGCGATGTCGTCGTAGTCGTGTTGTTGAGCTAGAGAGTAGTTGGGTTGCTTCGTTCGTCTCGGGGAAAGGTAACAAAAACGGGTCCCCCCCTAGAAATCTATGATGGATTGAACACGGAGGATCTGGGAAGGTTGAAGAAAAACGGGAATAGTGTCGGATATGTTGGCCACCGATCGACGATCGAGAATTGTGTTCCGTGCCGAAAGTGTGGATTCAAGGTGGAACGCCATAATTGTTGCGTTGTAGCTGTTGTACTACGGTTTCACCTGCAAAAGTGACCAAGGACAAGCGAAATCGGGGGCCCCCGCAAGGTTGGATAACGCAGAAAACGCGTAGTTAGCGAAAGGAAAGCCACTTTTTTTTTATGCTGAATTGTGTCTTGTGGTATTTTAGTGGTATGTTTTACAATAAAGCCATACGAGAGACCACTTGCGAATGCGAAGACGGAGTTGGGTGTTTTATTCGGCGAAGTTTTTATTTCATTTCCTTGGTGGTGCTATTTTTCTGTAGGCCTCTGTGGTTCGTTAGTGGTAGTGCTTTTGAGCTACGTGCTTATTGTTCCAGTGATCTGGAAGGACCTTTGTTCGGAAGGCCTAATGGGGGAAACAACTTCGACGACGATGGCCTAAGGTCAAAGGGATTTGATCTGCGAGTTTCTTGCCAAGTCGGTCGTCCGTAGTTGAGGGGTCAAGGCGCCATTAGTGTTTTGGTCGTACCGTGCGTTTGTGTTCGTGTGAAAAGTGCCAAAAGTGAGGAAAAGTGTGAAAATCATCCACTATAGCCTTGGTAGTGTAAACACAGTGTTCCGACTAAGAGCGAGTGAAAGGGTGCCACCAGCCAGAAGAATGAAAGCAAGTGGTGATGACGAGGATGGCAAGACGGCCAAAAAGCAGCCAAAGTTATAAACACACACGAGCATACATAACGGGGAAAAGTGCCAGCAACTCTATAGCGATTTTCCCATTCGTTTGGACGGTTTGGATGGTTGTGTTGGTGCTTATGGTTTCTCTATTTATTAGCCTTTTTCTCTGTATGGGAACGCTGGTGAATAGAGAGCGGTGCGAAACACAGCCTCCATCCGTCCGTCCGTGTGGGCCAGAGGGCCGCGTACCGATCCCCGTAGTTCAACGATCTTGTGTTCGCCGACCGGCCATTGTTCTGCTAATGTTGTCGGAAAATCTATTGTTTAGAATGGTTGTGGGTGGGTGGCGGTGGAAAGCGAGATATCCGCAGCATCTGGTGGCTGGTGTTGTTGTGTGCTTCGTCGGATCGCTGCTTTTGTTCAACTGGGAAAGTGTTATTGTGGATACTGCTGGCGGTACCAAAGGCACATCAAGATGCCGATTTGCCCTTTTGTTTCAGTTGCGTTGTTTTATAGCTGGTAGATACGAATACTTTTCCTCGTGCTTCTAATGAAACACTCCGGTAATGATGGTTGGTAAAATTGTTCGACAACGAACGGAAAAAAATGGTTAATCCAATTGGAATGACTGGTAGTGAAAAGATAGTTGGATGTAGAAATGGGTTGATTGAGGAAATGACTTTTGCCCACTTATGCTGAAGATCATGCATGTAACATACTTTCTAAAGTAAAACATTCGGGAGACTTAGTTCTTTGCATAATGTTACGATCATATCGTTCAAGTTAGAGTAGTTTCTTAAAACCAAGAATCCTCAAAGATCGGTAATAAATTTATTGCAATAAAAAATATTGTAGTGCCTGACACTGTGTTTATTGTTATCTTTTGGCAAGAAAAAAAACTCAAACTCGTTTTGTTATCTTCTTCTTGACATTTCGGTCTTATTGTGCATCGCAATTAGTTTACTGATGAATCACAATTGAGTATTTAAGAGCTTTTTCAGATATTGAAATTCGAATTTTTCGAGGCTTGTACCATTTTAAAATAAGTGGTCGAGAACTTATCCAACCCGAAACATTAGTTAACTACATTGCGAATCCAATCGGAAGGTTTATTTCACCTGGAAGCAAATTTTCAGAAATTCACCGATTTCTTAACTCTTCCTTCCTCCATTTCCTTCATAAGATCGGCTACTTTCAAATCTCATAAATTTTGTATTGTGCAAGAAAGAAAATCCCAAACCTTTACGCCATTAGTGCATGGTCATGGCCGTAAAGACTGTATTCGACACACAAAATAGGTCACCAAAATTTTTCCTTAAGCCCGATTCTTTTCAAACTTTCTGGAAATAAAGTACTACTAAATGGTTAAGTTTTGACATCATTGGTTTATTGAACCTCTTCTCCCAACCCAAATGCCCGCACATTTGCCTTGACCCCTTTCATCAAATTTTGGGCAATGATAGGACCGACTTGCTTACCTACTTTTAACCACACTCTCTTTAGTTCAAGTTCATTTTCTATCAGTTTTGGAGTTTTAACGAGCTTTGCCCAAAAATTTTCAATTGGGCGAAGTTCCGGAGTGTTTGGATGGTTGACGTCTTTTGGTACAAAAACTACATTATTATCTTTGTACCAGTCTAAGACGGGCCGGGCATAGTGGCAAGATGCTAAATCCGGCCAAAACAGTGTCGGGTCATCGTGAGATCTCAAGAAGGGCAGAAGTCGTTTTTGGAGGCATTCGTCCTTGTAGATTTGTCCGTTGACGGTCCCAGAGGTGATGAAGGGCTGACTCATTTTGCCACATCTGCAGATCGCTTGCCAGAGAAGGAATTTTTTGGCGAATTTCGATAGTTTCTTCTTCCGTACACTCTCCGGAACGGCCAACTTAGAGGTGGCGACGTAGTGTTCCTGTCCTGGCATTTGTTTGGTGTCGGCTTTAATGTAGGTCTCATCGTCCATCACAAAGCAGAACGGTTTTGTGAGCCACCTGTACAGTTTTCTTGCACGAGTTTTGGCCACCGAGTTCTGTTTATCGCTTCGGTTCGGTGCCTTCTGGACCTTGTACATGTAATCCAGAACGTTTCATTGTTTTCAGCACAAAACAAACTGAAACGTTCGCCTTTCTCGCAACATCCCTGATCGAAATGTTGGGATAACGCTTAAATTGGTTCAATACCATTCTGGCCTTCTCCGGATTTGATGTGCCACGTTTTTTGCCACTACCATTTTTCCGCTTGGTTGTCTTACGGTCCTTGAACGTATTGATAACATGAGATACAGTTGAATGTGCGATTCCGAGCTGTTTTCCGATCCATCGATGAGAAGCGTTTGGGTTTTCGATGTGCGTGCCCAAAATTTGTTGGCGCACTATTTCTTCATTCGAAGCACAATTGACACAACACAGTGAAATACATTACGTTAAAATTTCAGTAATTTTTACCCACACGCTAAAAAGTTACGAACAATTGCGTGTGTCCAAATTTCATCGAATACAGTCTTTAAAAGCCAACGATTTGTGAATGGTTTACGTTCTACGGAAATTAGAATTTAAAATCTTCTAAATCCGTTCATACATTTCTTGAAAATCATCAACAAAGCTTTTTTATTATTTTCCAAGTTCCACCTTTACAGTCAGAAATATTCGCTTAGAATGTCGAAGAAACTTTTGTCAAATTCTTTTCAAAACTTTTGTCAAATATTCATTACTATTCAAAATTGCGTCGTATAAAGTTAAAAATGTTAAATTTTTTTTGAATCTAAATTTTATCTCGCTTATATAATTATTATTCAATTGATTTTTTGAATTTTTTTTCATTGTGATCTCTTAATAATGCTCCTAAAAATTATTCTCAAATTTTCATAGTAATAGTTTTTGAAAATGCCTCTTCATAATTCCTTGACACTTTACTCAAATGATGTGTCAAATATGATGAAAATTTCAAGGTCATTAGTGATAATATAATCTTGTATGGAATTCCATCCGATTTTCTAGCACTATCTCATGGGAGTTTTCAGTCTTAGAGTCTCAATGATGATCATTGATCAAAATATTCGGCAGAATTATCATGATGGTTAAATTTATCATATAACACTTCGATTGATTAAGTCTAGGATTTTTTTTCTTCAAAAGGGCGAATCTAACAATGAGAGGCTCTCTCCTCTCTCGCTCACTTCTTCTTTCAAGCATGTTGTTTTCATCCATGCATATGCGTTGAAAAACTGAACTCAATGAATAAATTTTACTCCATTAGATCTTAGCTTGCTGTGATATCTGCATGTGAATAAGTTTATTTTTAGAAGATTTATGTTGCTGTCAGTAACTCCAGTCTTATCCAAACTGATGGGAGATTTGGATCATAATTCTTATCTCTGTTACAATAACCTTTTACAATAAGCAAGAAATCAGGTTTGTACCAGTACAACGGATATACACTTAATTTTAATTGTTTATGAATATAAATATAATTCTATACTGCTTACAAGCGCATGCCAATCTTTTATGAATATACTAGCTGAAGTTCATAGGTTCAATTTTAATGTAAATGTGATGCTGAAATGCTGATAAACAATTTGAGCCTTTAATGATTGTAACATTGCGCCAGGATCTTGAGATAAACAGTTTTGGAATGCAAATGTGATTCCAAAGCGTGCTGAAATTATGAATTAAATATGAATGGAAAATAATATGAAATGATTAACAGGTATGGTTAAACAAATTGATTTATTGGTACACGATCTTCAGCTATTGTCAAAATAACAACATTGCATTGCCAACCAGCGTCTCCATGTTTCAGCTGGCAGTCTTTTGTGATCATATGACTCGTGGAGGCGTGAGGTAAGAACTTATGTGGACCAAAGGTCGGACGCACCCTCCTTCGTATCTCACTCTAGTCACTTCACCTTTTTTCCGGCGGTCCTTTTTGCGCTTGTGGTGCCATAAGTGAGAAACGTGGCAACTACTTAATGTACACGCTCAATCTAAGGCCAGGCGAGTCAAAGTCTTGTGGCGTGAGGCGAACGTCGACAAGATATTTTGGCATGCTAGCAGATGTCACACCTCCGCCACATCAGTGGGTGCCTGGCCGAAGATATCCAGGTTTTTTTATACCTAGCGCAATATTCTGAAAGTGCTTAACAGACAAATTGAAATGAATCACAAATGGTTAAACTAAGGCCCTAACTAAGAAAATGGATTCCGAACAACTCTCCACAACTCCGACTTTTTGCCAGCTGCAAATGTGACAAATGACAAAAACAACCCGCAACTAGGGTTTGCTGCAACTAATAGGATAGGTAAAAGATCGCCTGTAGAAAAAAACCCGCATTAATCCACCGATGGTGAGACTTAACCCTTCTTAAACTTCACCAGAATAACGAACTCAAATGTGGCCAATAATCTACTGGATAGATATTTTCATTCGATATCCCAGGAAGATCCAGGAACATTCGATATGTCATGTTATATTCAGTTTATAAAATTAACTATTTGTCAATCCTGAACGTATTGTTCATCGAAGTGATCAACATATTGCCATTAATAGTCCTTAACAGCCTGTTTATTGTTGAGAAATGGTTGGGACAAACACATATCGACCTGCTCTTTTTTTGCTAGTTTTTCATGGTTTTTGAAGAAAAATTGATTCCTTGGCCCTAACACAACGACATCGGAAACGGAACCGAATTTAAATCTTACTTGTCAACCTGGTGTTGGTCACTTCCATTGTTAAGCTGCCTGAGCAGGATAATGTTTTTGTTTTTTGTTGAGGGAATTAATTCAGTTGTCGTGTGTAAATCGATTTGATATTTACTGTACCTTTACCTTTACCAAAACCGATGTATGAATGAACATTAGTACAGCGATTACAGTGCATTACTCGTTTGGCTGAGTTGTGAATAAAATTAAGCACACCGAGTGTATTGAGCGTATTCGTTCAGACAACATGAAGGTTTCCCGAGAGTTTTCAATCTTGAAGGGTGTTCCGATCAAAATTTGGTCAAACTAATGTATGTGACTTTCACTTTTTTTAAACACTATTTTTTTAAAACTTTTTTGAGCGTATTAGTAGAACGATTGTGATTAGGAAACTAGGAGAATTTAAAATGTAACACTTCATTTGATCACTTAAAAAAAAATAAAAATAAAACCTTGAAACACTTTTTCAAATTTTCACTAGTAAACGCGAGCAAATTCCTTTTAATTCTACTATGAGCTTATCTTTTGACAGATAGGCCTATTTTGTCTGCTACTTACAGACTTCTTCAGTGTCGAGTGCTCGACTTGAAAAAGTCTGTAAGTAGCCTATCATACTATACTATCTGCCAAAAAATAAGCTCATAGTAGAATTAAAAGGAATTTGCTTGCGTTAACTAGCGAAAATTTGAAAAAGTGTTTCAAGGTTTTATTTTTTACTTTTTTAAAAGTGATCAAATGAAGTGTTAAATTTTGAATTCTCCTAGTTTCCCAATAATGTATGTGAGTCGATCAAATAAGTCAAATTCTTTTTCTTTTTCAAGTTCAGTTAATACAGAATACAGGAACGTTGTTGGCAGCATACCACTCCATGGCCTTTTTCCCGTAATGGCAAGACGCCAAATCAGGCCAAAACAGAACGAAACTATTGTGTCGCTTCAGGAAAGGCAGTAGACGTTTTAGAAGGCACTCGCTCAGATAAATTTCATGGTTGACAGTTCTGGTCACTATGTAAACGTCGCTCTTCAAGGTACAGATGGCTTGCCACACCAGATATTTCTTCGCGAACTTTGACAATTTAATGTGCTTGAATATATCTGCCACCTTTCCCCGTCCAGTTGCCGTATAAAACTCCTGTCCAGGAAGCTGTCTAAAGTCTGCCTTGACGTAAGTTTCATCGGCCTGTACCACGCAATCAAACTTCGTCAGCATAGTCGTGTACAACTTTCGCGATCGTGCTTTGTTTATCGTCGTGATTTGGAGTCACCACTTTCTTGTAAGTCGACAGTCCAGCTCGTTTTTTAGCTCTATCCACGGTTGAATGCGCCACTCCCAGCTTCTTTGCGACATCTCGGACGGAGAGGTTGGGTTTCCACTCGAAACAGTGGGCAACTCTTTTTGTCGTCGCTTTCGATTTCCCCCCTTTCCTGGCTGTCGACAAACGTTTACCGAACACTTTTAATACGTTGGTAACAGTTGATTTAGCCACATTCAACAGTTTCGCCAACTTGACGTGAAAGTAGTTTGGAGTTTCGCCATGCACGAGCAAAATTTTGATGCGTTGCTTCTCTTCCTCCGACGACATTTTGGTAACTGAAGTGCTAATCTCAAAATCAAAATAGAGGCATAGACTTTTCTGTCGCCGTTAATATTAGTAAGCAGTTTCACTTATACAATCGTTTTGCTGATTGAAAATTAAAAAAAACTAACCGCTGATATCCTGAACACTTTGACAGCTGATCTGGTTGTTGAAAACAATTAGTTTTTTTTGCGTTTAATCACCTTTCTCTTTCTAGCACATGCAGAGGAATGATGGTTTATTTTCCTCCAAAAGATTTTCCTTCTAACTTGCACTCCTCTGTTTTAAATGGCGCTGTAGTGTGCATGCGATCAAGGTCACTTAGCCTAATAAACAAATCGATCCTTCACGTGTACGCCGGTATTAGTGACATCTTACTTCGAGAAGTCTATGATGCTACACGCACTCATCTTCAAAATGAGGCGTGTGCAAAACTTTTTAATGCACGATGAAAGGAAATGCGTCAAGTTTAAGTCGACCAAATTTTGATCGAAACACCTTTTACTAGGAGTAAAAAAGCACATTTTGACGTATCTGCGTTATTCTCAAAATTACTCTTAGAAAAATTATATGGTTGTATCAAATATTAAATCCTGAACGGAACCATTTTTACATCATCACATTATTGACTACACACTTAGAAAGTTTTACAGTGTTCGGTAATTTTTTACCGAACTTGCAACTACTGAACGTTCGGTAATCCGATTTACCGGATATCGGAGAAATTTTACAGTATTAGGTGAAACTTTACAGTATTAGTACTTCTCAAATTGTTCCGAAATCCGTTAAATCCGATTACCAAACGTTCAGCTGTTGAAAGTTCGGTAAAAAATTACCGAATACTGTAAAATATTTTAAATGTGTATGGTCATGCTTACAGGGGCTATTCTGCCATTATAGTAAATGTTGAATCAATTGTTTTGAATGGTCATTTTGACCTTGATTATAAGCGGTTGAAAATCATTATTTTGCCCTAGTCATCCTTATCCCCAATAATGGTAAAGTTGACTACCAAAATTTTCTCTGTATGAGCAAACAATGCTCATAAAAAGAGTATATTAGTTTTACCGTGGACACACGGTAGAATGAATGGAATGAATTGACCAAATTGAAAGGTAAAAAAATATTTTGATTGCCTCACCAGGTGGTTCTGTTGACAGCGCCACACGGGTCGCCTAAAATGTAGGGTATGTGTCCCTTAACTCAGCCTATTATGCAATGATCGATTACATTTTTTATTATGACTAATGCGGTTTTTAAGCTGTAAGCGAGATTCAACTAGTTAGACACTTGTTAAGTTAATTTGGAAGTATGTGTCATGAAAAGTTACTCAACTCTTTTTATAAAGTCAGAAACATTAGAGGGGTATGGATTTAATGTCGGTCTGTAGGCACCAAATTGGGTCTATTCATGGATGCAACTTCGTCCCATTCGATAGATTTATTTCAAAATGCAGTCTTTGTACATTTTTTTTCTAATTTTATGAATTAAGGCAGCTGTAAAGAGCTTTAATTAACACATAATTTCACTAAACAAACTAAAATAAAACTGCTTTGAAACACTTAAGTTATGTTCATTTATGATTTACTAGCCATTCAATATTGAAAACATTATAAATCACTATACAATGAGTTGTTTCCTTCGGTTTGCGTATAGATGAGCCACTTGAATATAAACAACCGCAAATTCATGCATTTCCACTTGAATATTTACCAACAACTACGTTTTTACAATGTAATTGATACAACAGGCCATAGATAGGAACATACAAAACAATATGTCCCCAACATTGGGTCTACGGTTTTCTTGTAAAATCATTGTTATTCCAGCTATGTGACTAGTAAGTTTGTAACGTGTAACTATTTTCTGCACACCCAGACTTCATTACTTGCTTTATCGATTCAATTAAGCCAAATTTAGATCATTTGAAGATCTTTTAGATCATCTGTTCAGCTTAACCAGTAAAATCATGATGCTCCATAAATTCAAGAAATCGAAAATTACGTGGAAGTGAACAATTATAAGTTGATAAATATTGTCTCAATTGCTTCGGAGTACATCGGCATCCTAATAGCAACATGATTTTGTTGATTCTTGCTAAATTAATGAGATATTTGGTACATAGGCCGAATGAAGGAGCTAGGCTAACAATATATCCCCTAACCCTATATGTGGAAAAACCAAGTGACTTATATTGTTAATATAGTATATTTGGAAATTATCAACTCACCGTTTGAAGCCCATCATTTTTCGGTAAGATCTATTAACTTCAAACTGAAGCCAACTAAACTGTCTACTTAATTTCCATTCTAGATGTTAAAAAAAACCTCCTGTGTGTTTATAACAGTTCATGTAACTTTCCGTTTAGACACAAGAAATTTCTAAATTCATGATAATTCTTAAGAGGCTCAATGATTGTCATGAGAAAATAACGTTATGCTTTTTCAAAGATTCATTAATTTTACGCGGGATCAAGGGGCAAAATTGCATCCATTACTGAACTGTTTCGATGCATCGGGAATGAGAGGTTTGAACACCATCGGACCCATGTTGGAGGCATTCACCCTATTTACGCACAACTTGGCATTGAAAACCTAAAGCAATGGTCGGTGGTCAAGAGCTCGATTTCATCACAGGGTTTGCGGTGTATTTTGCAAGATTTAATGTTCTTTTCAGCCTGTTGTTGTTGTAATGAGAGTTCGAAATAGTGCCTCTCTATATAAATCATTACGTTTCTAATCATATCAGTTTACAACTCTCTACCTTCCATCACCACAACAATCGGTTTGATTCGACGGTCGAACATAACCATCACGTACCCAGAACATCATAAACAACACGTGCCTCCGATCTGCTGCCTGATACCGGACCTAATAAACAGTAAAGTGTAAACAGGAACAATAATGCTTCCACTGTGCCAAACTTTGTCTTGTTTTACTCGCCTCCGGAATCTTAACCACCACTCCCACCCACACCGAAACCCGTTGTTCTACTTTTCAGAGTTGTGTGAATCAAAACATCGCCGCCAAGACTGTTCGGTAACTGCGAAGTATACAGAAGAATAATAAAGAATATCAGAGTGTGTTAAGTGTGTTATTTACATGTGACGCATTTGTTAGTGGCCTCTGATGGTCTGTGAGCAGCTACCTACCGCCATCATCATCATCGTCATCTTCGTGTAAGATTTTCGTTGCCGCGTCGGTTGTGAGTGTTGGTTGGTTGGTGGCAAGTTGGCCACAACACCATTCGGCTTGCACATCTCTGCGGGAAGGTGAACGTAAAGTGAAACAAAACTCAACAACATCAAACGAGAAAAGACTCGCGGTTTGCGATTGTAAGAAGACGAAGAAGAAGAAGAATAAGACGAGACAAAACAACGATCATATGATTTCGTTCGCCTCGCGCTGTTGCTGTTTCGGTTGCGAATGATGACGATGATGATTGTTTGATAGTGAGACGATAGTGATGGTTTCAATGACCATGGTACCAATGGTGATGATGATTATAAGCAAGAAGAAGCAATTGGTGAAAACGGTGGATTGAAAAGCTCGGTGAGTCACCTAAGAAGGTGTTCGAAGAAAAGCGTGTTGGGATTAAGTCAAAGTACGAGATATCGATTTGGTCAAATCTGGCTCCGCTGCTTGTTCGCTGGGAAGAAGAATAGTGAAACAAGGGGGTGATCCCTTTAGAAAGCAACGAGATCGTGACCAGGCGCGCGCGATCATTGGAGAACTGGCTGTGAGTGTTGTGAGAGAGTTTGTATGAAAGACAGTTGTCGTTGGCCAAACTGGCGACGAAGGCAGCCGGCTCGAACCAGGGCTATTCCAGGTGCTGCTGGTGGTGGAGGAGGAGGTGGCAGGGAAGCAGCAGTAGTTGCACTATCACCGTAAAGCGCCGATCTGGAACACCACCAGAGGCCGCCATAGGAAGAGACAGGCAGTGTACACAGCAAGGGTAGCTTATTGCCGCCTGTTACTCGTCTCGGGTGCGGATTGATCCCATAACGTGTGCACACGAAGAAAGAAAGAAATTCAGGTATGTACATTGACCTTGTTTTATTCCTACACTACACCACACTACCGTAAAAGCAGCACAAGGGGATCGGATCGTACGTTCAACGTCTGCTCATTTGCGCAAAACCGATCCCCAAAATGATTCAGTGGCATGCGGTGTACTTGCTCTACTAGAAACAAAAAAATTATGCCTTGAATGTGATCAAGTTGATCATTAGGACGGGGATGGCGCTTGAATTTGGTGTTGGTGAGCAAGAGGGGAAATTTTTGCATGAATTTGTCGCACACTGAGAATAGTTCCATGGTTGAACCGACAATTAAATCATGGTCGAGATGACTATTGCGTATAATGGTTACAAAAACCATGAAAATGGTCGAACGCACCACGTTCAAGGAATTCTTGACTATGGTCAAGCTGGCAAGTACTTTTCCGACATTATAGTAAGGGTTAAATGAACTATTTTTAACCGTTATGTTGTAACGATCTGCAAATTTATTGAGTTTGTACATTCATTAGATTTAATCTAGATGAATTTAGTTCCTTAGCGTCTGTTATGCGAGAGCATCAGCATTTTAGCTGTAATCCATTCTAAGACGGGCACATTTAATTTTGTGGATAAGGTAGGAAAGGGACAGTCGTAGCACTACACGATCCAAATTAACTTTCGTGCCGTTAGATTCACGATATTACACGAAGGGTTTCGGGCAATGATAAACTTCCGGTTTATCAAAATTTTATATTACCTTATTCTGAGATTCATATCTAAATCATTCCGTCCATGACTTCTCAACAAATTGGAAGTGTACGCGTTTGTTCGTGATCGTTTTTGTTAGTTAAAGTAGGTAATTTAACGTGATGTCAAGTGTTTAATTTTTTGCTCAAATAGGGAAGCGGAACCTATCTTGAGCTCAATAAGCAGACCTCAAGTGGAAATCGGTGAATATGCACTAAATACCGAACACTGACTACACAAGTTTTTCACAATTTATTCGTTCACTTACCGAATCGTTTAGCAACACACAAACTTTTCGATTCTGATCATTTTCTTCCAATTTATTACGGAAAAGTGGCCACTGCTATGTATCTATTTTAATAATATCACGGAAAACATTAATCCTATCTGTGTACATATGTCAATCGTACTGATTTTAATCAAGAAAAAATTTAAACATGTTAACGCTCTT
Organism: Aedes japonicus; assembly: GCA_034211315.2. Lineage (NCBI taxonomy): Eukaryota > Metazoa > Arthropoda > Insecta > Diptera > Culicidae > Aedes > Aedes japonicus. The sequence continues at coordinate 146,760 of JASCZW010000634.1, forward strand.
CACTACTACACCCAAAAATAAGGTAGATCATTTGACAGCACTTCACGTGTGTTGGGTAGCATTAATATAACCAAGACAAAATGAAAGGGTTTGTTTGTTATTCTTCCATGAGAATATTGACAACAAGACTCACCATAACGTTAGGCATAGAATGCTCTATGAATGATTGAAAACGCACACTAGCATGTGATGTGTGTCTGGCTGGAGTATATTCCCTAATACGGTTAGATCAATACGACGAATTTGTAGTGCATAGGTAAGAAATTGTGTTGAAAATCTGACTGCTCATTATTTTAACGAAATTTAAGTTTCCGAACGTTTTTGTAGCTTTTAATTATATTCAAGACCTAATTTTATTTGCCAGGATTATATATTCTTGGTTACTGCGTCCATTTATTGGAGAAATTAAACATCTTTTTTACGTTTGAAGTTGGATGACTGCAGAATGTGATGAATATATGTACTGTGGTGAGAATAGGTTCCGCTTCCCTAGATAGAATTAAATGGACCCGTCTTAGAATGAATTACAGCTAAAATGCTGATGCTCTCGCATAGCCTACGCTAAGGAACTAAATCATTTAGATTAAAGCTAAAATGAAATTATGAACAAACTCTACAAATTTACAGATCGTTACAAAGTGTCAAACGGAACTAATTTGCCTTTTGCGATTTCCAAATACGATGTTTCAATAATTTTCATAGTAGGATATTGAAACTTTGTTACATCTTCTATCTCGGGGATACTTTTAATCAAGGAGGGAAATAATTTGTGTATTGACAGAGGTTGTCTGAGCAGAAGCTTTTCTCATAAGACCAATGGGCAGCATCCGTCCCTGAAAACCGGATTACCGAAAATTTGTTTCGAACACTTTTAAAAGATTTCAATAGAAAATTAACAATAACGATACTAAAAGTCGAGGAATGAATACACAGGAATGTGTATGATAACCATGTGACAATCCGGTGACGTGATACTGGAAAAGGTTTCCAGCTTCTCATGGGGTCACGGATAGTTAGAAAACTATTTGAATTCAACCCTAGCAATATGGGTGTCAAAATTCTTGGAATTATTCCCGAAGAAAGTTAGCTACAGTTATCGGACTGTCCGTTCACTTGACTTTGGAGGGATCAGTTCATAGAAGGTTCTCTTGAATCCACGGGTGGCTAGAAAATCATTTGAATTGCATCCTGGGAATATGGGTGCCAACATTTTTGGAATAGTTCACGCTTAAATTCATGATTTCAGCTCGGTAATATGATTTGCTGATTTTATTCTGTAGTAATGAATTTACACCAAGAAAACGGCTTTTTTTCACAACAATAATTAAGAAGTTTGTGGATTATGACATTTATCGATGAAAAATATAATAACATACCCACAATCCACTTATTTTTTAATACTAACAAGTGCAAATTTTTACATAACAACTTCAAAATATTGGATAATAATAATGCAAGAAAACTATTTCTATTTTCTATTTGAAACACGCTACAAAAAACAGACTCCCTAAACTTACGAACCAACCATTGATTTTAAACATCAAAAACGTCAAAAAAGCGTTCCCTAGGTGACTCTAATATCTCGGGTGGTCTATTTTCATCAGTTGATAGGAAAGAAGGGTGGAGTCATATCCCATGGCATAGAACACAGGCCTGGCAGTGTGAAGCTAATCATCGCCTTTACTCGTTTGGTATAAAAGGAAATGGCTAGTTTGACATCATAGGCACTGTTTCATACACGAAGAAAAAAATTAATTTAATCAATATATAATCTAAAATCAACTATATTTGTGCATTGATTTTTCGATAACCCATGTGCATGATTTTAAAAATCATATATTTCATGATGATTTGACTAATGTATGCTTGAAAATATGGTTTTTTCAACTATACAATGGTTCTGTTGATAATACAAATACGATTGGCTCATGATGCGAGCGTTGAAACTTTGTCTCGGCCTCACGTTCTGGAGAGAGAATTACAAGCTCAAACAAACCTACCTGAATGTAATGTTGAAATAAACATGCCTTCTATTTGATTCAAAAACTATTATTTTCGTTCGAAACATGCTTTCAATTTATTTCAATAATTCTTATGTTCAAGTTTCAATCATTCTTATGTTTCGAGTTGAACATCGATTTTTTAACATTATATTCCGTTCCTGCCTTGACCTACCCCGCATGGGAATGTGTGGCAAAGTGTGTGATTTTGCTTCGAAATGCTACCTAACAAAAGCCCTAAGCACAATTTCACAACTACTTCTATTCGATTTTAAAAACCTGCCGATCTCCATCGGAATTATCGACTTCACATCTTTGATTCTAGCAGAAATTGCTGTTCAATACTGGAATTCCGTGATAATTGGAAGATATTTACAATTTCAAAACTTTATAACAATAACAATAGTTGGTTGGAATATGCTTGGAGTGAGTTCAGTTTATTTTTGCATGAGATTTTCGGTTTTGTAATCGTTTGAATGAGAATACAATTACATTTATCATTGGGATTTATTTATAATCGATTTTGTTTTATATTTTTATTGTTCCAATAAAAGTACGGTTAAAGTCAACAAAGTAACACATATTTACCATAGAACAGCGCCAGTTGCTTAGGCCGTCAACCTTTATTGCTAATGCAGTTACCTGGAATCGTTTCAATAATTTGACTTCCACAGAATATTTTTCGTCGTCGGACGCCATGATGAACTTGGAAGCAAGCTGAAAACTTGTTGTTTTTATTTGTTTGTATAGTTGCTTCAAGAATACACGCTGGTTGGAATTAAAAAAAAATATATTTCACTTGACCCTGTGACAGATGCATAAAACTGATGGCTCTTTCATCTGTGAAGTATGGTTTATTCAATTCAAACATTGATCTGATATAACAATATTTTGTGGTTGAAACAAAGGTAGGTGCAAAGGAGATAACTTCACTATGGCAGACCTAATTTTACTTGATGCGTTTAAAACTGGCTGAAATTCTCATATACACTATTGAGACCACCTGAGATATTAGAGTTACCTTGGCATATTCCGACAGGCCAGTTGCCGTCACTTTGCATAAATGTCACTTTGTGAACTTCATGCCAATTGTAAAATTAAAAATTATAATATTTTTTTATTGGTTCAAATATCGAGAAAAAATAGTTGAGGTCTAGAAAAATGTTTAAAATAGTTAGAACGCCCGTCATCGATATAGATGGAAAAAACATCTTTTTTTTTACTTAAAGCTCTTGCTGATTTTTGTAATGATTATTACTGTTTTTTTTCTGAAAATATAATAAAATACAGAAGTCGGTAAAACACATAACTGAATAACCTCGGTTTCAAGAAAAACTAGGTACTCTTTAAAAACTCTTTATAAATTTACACACTACCAAAATCTCGTGTAAATTTCTGTCCCTGAGACCAACACATGCAAGCGTCCTTTAGCGCATAAGAATGTGTTCAAAAAGATGAGAAAATAAATTCAACCGAACACATCTTTTGTCAAATTGCGTATGTGTCAGTTTCAGGAGACATAATTTCACACGAAATCTTTCTTTACGTCCCCCAACTATTACGTTCCCCGACTATTTACAAACATGGATTAGGTCTCGTGTAAAATTCATAATTTCTAAGTGTGTAGCATAAAAATTCGCCCTACCGAGCTACCGTGAATATATATAAAAAACTCTCAGTTTCCGGCTGGCCTAATCAACGTTCTATATGACGCCATTTTTTTCACTGTTCAGTTATTATATAAACGCTTTTGACTAAACGCTTGTTGTTCGCTGAGTAGAACATTATACACATTGTGATAAGAAAGGTATTTTAAACTCACTGATTGAAGTGTTGCTGAATTGTTTTGTACGTTAGTACGTAGTTGGTATATTAAATTAATATTAATTTTTATTTAATTTTTGAAACTACAGAAAAATGGCTGACACAATCGTTCTTTTGCCGTTATTTCTTCTGTCGTTTGCTTCTTCTGTGGTTATTTAGATGAATTGAGAATTTGATGGTTGAACCTGCATTTTTAATAATTTTTATTTTTATTTTCATAGAATTTTTTGGAATTCAAACAAGTGTCTAGCATGTGAACTTGTTAAAATTTGATTTTACAAGTATTCCCTACTAATTTTGCAGATCTAGATCCTCGAATATCAAATCGCTCTAGGCCATGAAGGTTAATAATATAGAAAAGGGGAAGAGAAAGACCAAACCAAACTAAATCAACACTAACCAGAAGTTATGATGCTTTCATCAATTAGGAGTAAAGCTCAAACATTACAGGGTTAAGTTTTTGTTAAAATATCGAAATTTAACCTATTTTCTAGCTTGGGATCTAGTAACTATCTGCATCAAACACCATCAAAAGCCATAGATGCAATTCTTTATAAGCTTCCTCTGCATCGATATGTGCAAATGGAAGCTGAAAGAGGTTCGCATAAGACTGCGAATGACTAATATACTTTTAGAGGGCAATCTCTCTGGTCATCTTAGTATACTGAAAGACTTTTGTATCAATCCCTTGGTAGTTCTGAACGAAGACTGGATAAAAAACTTCTAAACCTGGATATACCATACAAAGTGGTTTAAACTAACCGCCAGATATGGGAATCAGGAAGGCCAAATATCTCACCAGGATCGATTATTTTCTATACTGATGGCTCACAAATTAATTATAGAACTGGAGCAAGAATTACAGGCCCAGAACTTAATATCTCAATTCCAATGGGAAAATGGACCACAGTTTTCATTTCAGAAGTAGATGCCATATTAGAATGTGGATCTATATGCCTGAAGCGGAATTATAGAATTACAAGGATTTGCATACTTTCAGCCAGTCAGGAAGCTTTGAATGCTCTAAAATCGTTCACATGTCAATCAAAATTGCATTGGGAATGCAAAAAATGGCAGAAACACCTGGCAGACAACCAGATTAACTTGTGCTGGCTACCAGGCCATTGTGGAATGGAAGGAAACTAAAAAGCAGATTCACTCGCTAGGCAAGGTGCAAGTTGTCAATTTATAGGACCTGAACCATACTGTGGGGTATCTAATTTTAAAAAGAAGTTAAAAGTTAAAAAGAAGTCAAACAAATGTCTGTCGGTTTTGTGATTGTGAGATAGAGACCTCTCAACATTTACTATGCTACTGCCCAGCCAAACCGAAGTATTGTTGAAGTTTTGTTTTGTTTGTATGTAAAAGACAATACTTCAACAAGGCCATTCTTAGTCCTTCTGAAATTTGGATGAAAAATTATAATGTGGTGGTTCAGTTTATGCTATGAATCATACCAGATTGGGGTATCTTGCATAACCAGTGAACGGCAATTACCATGAACGATAACTCGTCGTCCTGAACGGATGCAAAAACAAACAGGAGTGTACCATAATATGTCAGAGCAATAGGCGCAGTAGCTCAAATCCCACAGGAAAAACAACTATCTGCATTTACAATTTATCAATTTTTCGTATATTCTGAACAAATCTGATAAATAGAATAAAAAACGATTCAAATTCCTGTCTTGCCGGCTTATTTTTGTTTTTTTTTATTAGCATTTTTTATATTAGCATTTATATTAGCATTAGTATTAGCATAAGTAAGAACATCTCAATCTCATCTCTTCGAAGTCCACCGACTCACAAATAACGAACTAAGGCACAGTTTGGTAAATTTTCCTTGGATTTACTTATCATTTGAAGCAAACAAACGTGACACAAAAGAGGAATCCAGAAGATTATTACGGAATCAATGACCCTATGTTACAGGATATGACTAACATGAACACAGACTACATGAACAGGTCTATCTACGTCCAATTTATTTTATACATGCTTGTCATCGTCAGTCTTAAGTAGTCCTTCATCTCGAACAGTCAGATAATTATTATGATCAAAACATTCAACCCTTTTCATAATGTTGCAATTACATCGAGTTATTAATAAGGTGTATTCGATAAAAAACTGCACACCGAAAATCTTTACCCAAAGTTGCCAACCAAATCGTGTTGTATCACGATGGATGTCGAAACTTTCGTCAAGGCTGACTTCCGCCAACTTCCTGGGAAAGAACAATTTGTTACACACTCAGATTATTTTTCAGAAATCTGTAAAATTTTACCGAATTCTCAACAGCTGAACGTTCGGTTATCTGATTTTACAGATTTCGGTAAAATTTTACCGAAATCCGGTAATTTTTTTACAGATATCTGTAAAATTTCACCGAAATCCGTTAAATCGGATTACCGAACGTTCAGCTGTTGAGAATTCGGTAAAACTTTACAGATTTCTGTAAAATAATCTAAGAGTGTACCAAGTCTAAGTTCGATGTTCGAAATTTACAAAGAAGTTTCTGATCTTGCAGGCGATTTGCGGATGTGGTAAACAAGCGTTCCTTTCATCACTTCTGGAACAATCAACGGTGTGATTTACACGCCCTTCATAAGGAAGCTCAAACAATCAACACTGTTTTGGCCTGATATAGCATACTGCCACTACGCTCGAAACGTGCTGGAGTGGTACCGAGCCAATGGAATCCATTTTATGACAAAAGATAAGAACCCACAAAATTCACCGGAACTTCGCCCAATTGAAAAATTCTAGCCGGAAGACGAGACGGAACATAAAAAATCCTAAAACTATTGGAAAAGTCGAGTTATTAGTACACAATACTGAATAAGTCTGCACATTGTAGGTGAAATTCTCGTATCTGTCAAGATAAGCAATAAAGATAGTTGAAATTGAATGGAAAATAATAATTCTTCTCATTTCAAGTTATTGAAGAAGAGCTGGAGTTGATGAAAATTTGGGTAAACACAACTAATATACTGGTAAAATTGGTTGCATGAAAATTGACGGGTGTAGTGAAAAGAAAGGTGCGGGCATTTGGGATAGGAGATTAAATTGAATTAAACAAATTTCTTAGATCGTAACTGATTGGTAGTTTTTCATTCCCTGAAAATTTCAACAAAATCCGTTGTCGATAATCGGTTTTAATTTTGATGAGTAAATATGCGTGTGCCATGTTAATCGAATACACCCTCTACCATGAGAAAACCACACTGAAAAAAATGTTGCAATAAAAACTACCCTTTTACCCGACTATGCCTGTTTTTAAAACTACCATGAAATTTCGACCAAATTAACTGCGTTTATGGTACTTCAACATTTGTGGTATATTTGATAGACCTCATGGTTATATCAACTCCGCCATAGTTGACTTCTATCGCAAGACATGGTAAAATCAAACGCATTTACATAAAGTCAGGTGAAAATTGTTGGTGTTTGCGCTTAATTTATTAATACTATGTTCAACATAGTAGTTTCTACAGCGGATTTTTTACTGTGGTTATTCATTCCATACAATAAATGAATAAATTACTACAAAAGCTGCTACACAAACTGTGTAGTGACGTAAAAGTCCCTAGCAGTACACTTGTGCATTAGATTTGATGTTACTACAATACTACTCAGTTAAGCCATAATCAAGTCGCTATAACCAAATATGGCGGATTTTTGCTGCTTGGGTGAACTTCAGTAAATTCCGCCAGTATCACATTTGATGTTTGTGCCTTGATATAAACATCATACGACGCGACATTGATAGAAACTAGCAGAATATATGATACTATTAACCATTGGTCTCATTCTTCGTCTCAAATGCCGGTTTAGAGCATGAGATAACCCCTCGTACCATCGACAAGGTTAAAATTTGACCTCTGAAAGGGACCATGTACGTTACAAATTCTCAACAGAAACTCAATTATTATTATAACTTGTTTTTTAAATGCAATCTCCGCATATCAACTTTGCAAATGAGAGTAGGAATACAGTGCTAGTAGTCATAATAGAAGCCACCAAATTTCGGCCTCCTGAAATATAATGCGTCATTGATTCATCAACAAAAACCCAGCCGACAAACAGTGGAAATCACAGTAATTACGATAATATTGCCGAAGACGATGACGAGCAGCACAGTATTGTCAAAAATCGTAATAAGACTGCCAGCAACTTGTATAGGTGCGATATGTTTTCCAAACCTCTACCGCCAATCACACTTTCTTCATCATCATCATCATCCTCGTCACTATCGCATCGTCATAGCAGCGGGCTGTAGAAAACAAAATAGGTTGCCATAACTTAGTCATCATCGTGTTAGAAATCGTGATCGCCGTGAATTTCACCGCCCACATTAATATGATAATTCACCCACAATCGACCACAAGCACAACAAAGCAATGCTGTAGGAGCCTTGGTGCATTCGAAACGTAACGGATTGCAAGAAGGTGAAGAAATATATTATAGAGGAGTGGGGGGTAGTACGCCGATCTTAACGAAATGAATAGTTTTCATTTTATGATGAGAAGTTTATTGCTTTTTCCAAGACGTTTTTTGATGTTACAGTAGATAATACACAATCTTCAAATATTGGCTGGAAGTGGGATAAATCTGCAATTTACGTAGGTGTTTAAAAAATTTCATTGAATTTTTAGAAAATTAAGTCCCTAATTAAAATTTTATTTTGGAAATTCTGGTTCATCAAAATTTAAAGAATTTGAGCATGTATGGGTGAAAACACATATTGCTGGTGAATCTCATATTTTCGCAACAGTGTATTTTCCACCAGATCAAGCTGGTAAGCTATCAAACGAAGTCTTTTTTCAACCAGCTAAAGAAATTGTAACTCAGCTTCCCCCTTAATTTGAAGTTCATATATATGGCGATTTCAATCAGCGAAATGCAGATTTTGTTCCTGACTTAGTAAATGAGAGTATTTAACTCCTTGATAAAGAAAAACTTGCATTTACCATTTGGGCTTCACCAAATTAACCACGGCTTCACCAAATTAACCACGTGAAAAACCAGCAACATTGCTACTCAGACTTTTTTTTATAAACAAATACACATGAAGATTTCTGTGTAAGTGATCACTTCATCTTTTATGGAAAAATGAGGCATTTCACATAGCAATCAAGTTTTCTGTGATTATGCATAAAAACATAATCCCAATGAATTTGATAACGAGAATGTCTTTGAATACAACAAAGCCAACTATGACAATATTACCTATAAATTTAGTAGGGCAAACTTGCAAACAGGTTTTAAAAAGTCAGAAAAATGTTGAAGGGGAATAGAGATATTTTATAAAATGTAAATTCAGGAAGAAGTTCCTCTGACGAGAAGCCGACGAAATTACGCTTCTCAAAATCCAATTTAGTTCAACAAGCAAACAACTAATTTAAAGAATCAAAAACCAAAGGGTCACAAAACTTACAGATACAACAATAATCAAGCTTATTTGGATAAGACAGTCAGTCATTTTTTTAAGAGACTTACACAAAATTTTCGGGCAATGATCGTGATTTTGAATATTTCTCATACTTTCCTGACTATTCAAGTAATATTGTTGTCAGTAACATTGTGGTACAAGACATTGTCGCAGGTCTAAAACGGTAAGACGCTAATAAGGGCGCAGGTTCTGATGGAATTCCACCAGTATTCATGATAAACCTAGCAGCTGAACTTACAACTCCTCTATTCTGGTTGTTCAATATGTCACTGGATAGTGGTGAATTTACGAAGGAGTGGAAAAAGCCTTTCCTCATACCAATTGATAAATCTGGCAAAAATCCGATATTCGAAATTATCGTGACATTGCCATAATATCATTCCAAAACTTTTCGAATCGATCATTAATAAAGATGTTTTTAGCCAAATAAAAAAAATATAACCAATGCACAACACGGCTTGTTCAAAGGCCGTTCAACTACTACGAACTTACTGAAATACGTCAATTACTCCTTAAGGGGGCACCTCATTTAGAGCCTCGAAAAACTGTCAATTTTTTGGTTTTGTTTCTTCAACAGAAAACAATGCGACAGCATAGTAATTTTTATTTGTTTATTGAAATACATGTTTAAATTGCTTTATTTTTATTTCAAAATTTCACAAAATGGCGGCAGTGGCAAGCATTTCGTGGAGGCCCTCCGGAAGTTTCTTACTATTTAACTGAAACAAACAAAACATGTTTCATTATATACAGCATTGGACAAAACATGTGCAACTCAAATCGAGCAATCATAAAAAGCATCAGTAAACTTCAATGTTTCGAAATCGAAATCGAGCAAGTTACTGCAGTTCACGGTCCAGGAGTCTAGATGTTTGCTACGTGATTATTGCAGCAATCAGCTGTCAACTGATAGTGCACCGGCAGTGTTTTGTTGACAAGAGCCATTTTGTGATGGCCAAAACAAGTGCAACTTATCGCTTTCTTGGACTTATTCCTCTAGAAGCGTTTAGAAAAAGGTGGAAAAGGTTTTTGTTGATAAAAGTGTTCTTACTTGCGTTATTGTACCATAACAATGTAAATATTGCATGATAAACATTGGCAGAGGTCAATATTCATGTTTTTTTTTATATTTATGTTATTAGACACCAAAATGGCTCCTGACAGCCTTCTATTGGAACTACAAAAGAAAATAATCGATAATTACAAGAGCGGAATTCACAAAAAACGATTTGTGACAAATACCAGGTGAAAAAATGGACTGTTTCAAGACTGTGCTCAAAATTTCGTTCAACCGGGAAAATTTCTGTGGACAATAGGGGTGGAAAACCAAGGTCCACCACGTCAAGATAGGACTCTCTGATCGTCAGATGCATTAAGAAGGGTCCTTCCAAATCTTCCTTCAAGGTGCAGATGGATTTACAGTTATCTGTATCGGGCCGGACAATCAGACGACGTGCCGTTGAAGCCGGGTTGTTCTCTCGACGCCCTGCGAAGAAACCTCTGATTTCACTTAGGAACCAGAAGAAAAGACTCCTGTTTGCTCAATCTCATATTGGCTGGGATGTGCAAAAATGGCGGACGGTTCTGTTCAGTGATGAGTCGAAGTTCAACATCTTCAAAAGCGACGGGATCTGCCGTGTACGTCGACCGACTGGAAAACGCTTAGATTCACGGTACTGCCAGAAGACGGTGAAACATGGCGGAGGCAATGTGATGGTCTCGGGATGTTTTTCTGCAAACGGCCTTGGTCCAATTAATCGAATCGATGGAATCATGGACCGTTTCATGTACAATAACATCCTGAACGATGTTATGCTGCCTTATGCTTAATGGAATATGCCATTTAAATGGATATTCCAACAAGATAACGAACCCAAGCACACCGCCAAAGTGGCCAAACAGTGGTTTAAGGATAACCAAAAAATGGTGATGGCCGCCTCAATCTCCGGATCTGAACACTATCGAGAACCTGTGGGAGATCGTGAATCAGCGAGTTGATCGTAAAGGTGTTCGAAATAAGGATCAGTTGTTTGCAAAAATCCAAAAGGCTTGGGCAGCAATTTCACAAAACTTTATTGACCACCTGATCGAGTCTATGACTCGCAGATGCAAGGCCGTATTTGAAAATAAAGGATTCGCTACAAAATATTGAAAGTCAAAATGAATTTGGTAAACAACACGTGAAGTTGCACTTGTTTTGTCCAGGAGGAAAACATTGACTTTTTTTTCATGAATTGTTATGTATGAATAATGATTTTTTTCGTATAATAAACATGAAAAGTGCTGTTTCTACAAACTAAAACACATTCTTCTCCCAATTGACTTTGTATAAATCTTTAATGTAGAGTTTCATGATTGGGATTGACTGGTTGCAAATGTTTTGTCCAATAATAAAATGTCTAATCCAATTTAGATCTTATTATCCTATTATGCAATGATCGATTACATTTTTTATTATAACTCTTAAAGTTTTTAAGGTGTAAGCGAGATTGAACTAGTTAAACACTTGCTAAGATAAGTTTGGTAAGGCATTTGGTAGTATGTTTCTCCAAAAGTTACACAACTCTTTTTATAAAGTCAGAAACATTCGAGGGATATGGATTTAATATCAGTCTATACGCACTAAATTGGGTCTATTCATGGATGCAACGTCGTCCCATTCGTTGAATTTATTACTAAATGCAGTCTCTGTACCGTTTTTTTTTTTCCTAATTTTACGAATTAAGCCATTGCAAGCTGTATTCGATTTACTTCATACAACATTTCACAAAACAAACTAAAGTAAAACTGCCTCAAAACACTTAAGTGATGTAGAAGGAGATGTTCGCTCATCACCATGAGGCACCAAGAGTGCACATTAATGTTTTTGCTAGAATGATAGATATGAAGAGACAGTATTGAAAGTTCCGTCAGTGCACGGCAGCTAGGAAATCAAACAGATGTTTTTGAAAATTGAGTGAAAGGGCATGTATCCAGTGGTACTCGAACCATGGACGTCAATCTTTGCCTAACATCCCACTGCGGGGTAGGTTGTAGCAACGGAACAAGTCCGCCACTTCAACAGGCAAAAATTGACGCATGGAAAGACGCTCATGTACAACTGTGGCTTGTATAGTTATTCTAGCGATCTATTGTGTGCACTCTGTTAAATGATGCGCACGTGGGAGCGGGTCCTTTTTTTGGTTTGTTTTGATTCGCAACGACTGAGATCACTCACTCTTCATATCTATCATTCAGCAAAAAACATTAATGTGCACTCTTGGTGCCTCATGGTGATGAGCGAACATCTCCTTCTACATCATAATCGTTACTCCACGCACGGAGAATATATAAGATAACAGTTAAAGTATGACTTAAGTGATGTTCATAAATGATTCATCAGCCATTCTATAATAAAAACATTATAAATCACTAAACAATGATTTCGTTCCTTCGGTTTGTGTTAAGATGAGTCACTTGAATATAAAAAACCGCAAACTCATGCATTTCCACTTGAAATTTTACCAACACTACTTTATTGACAACCTACTACAACCACTACTTTATTGATACAACAGCTCATAGTTGGGAACATACAAGAAAATATGTCTCCAACATTGGGTCTATGATTTTCTTGTAGTATCATTGTTATTTCAGCTATGTGAACAGTTAGTTTGTAACGTGTAACTATTTTCTGTACATCTAGACTGCATTACTCGCTTTATCGATTCAATTAAGCCAAATTTAGATCACTTGAAGATCGTGTACATCATCTGTTCAGCTTAACCAGTGAAATCATGAAGCCCCAAAAGTTCAAGAAATCGAAAATCACGTGGAAGTCAACAACGATAAGTTGATTAATATTGTCTCAATTGCTTCGGATTACATCAGGCATCCTAATAGCAAAATGATTTCGTTGAATTTTGCTAAATTAATAACATATTTGGAACATAGGACGAATGAAGGAGCTAGGCTAACAATACATCCCCTAACCCTAGTCCCCAATTTGTATTTGTATTTGTCTATCATAACACATTATTTTGCGAAGATGGACCAAATCCCTAATAACTTGATGGAAACAGCTGATGATATCGTTCGCTTATCTGCCTGCTAGAAAACGTTGCGAATAAACGATCGATTTGAAACCTTCGAGGCGTGGCAACTGAATGACCTAAAAATAAATGTATGTTAAACATTATATTTCCTGATTTATTCCAAGTAAACTTGTACCTTTTGGAAATCCACAGCTAGTACTATTTCTGTCGGTTCAACTTTGTCGCCAGCTGCGCGGTACTCATCGAGTGATTGCTTAGCAAGAGCAGGGTGGCCACAGACTCGGGAAAATCGAGAAATGCGAGAAAAATGCGGGAATCCAAAATCATTGGGAAATATGCGGGAAAAACTCGGGAATTTCAAAATTCATCGGGAATTTCCAAAATCCAATAGAATTTCAAACGGAGCTTTTCTTCGGTATTCCGATTCAAAGTGTTTGTTGTTGTGACTGTTGCGGTAGACGATGCTGGTACTAAAGCTGAATTTTATCATCAAGTCTGCAGAAATGGTCGAGTTTCTCAGGGAATACCAGGCCTAATATCCTATAGTTCCATTTCTTTACGATGATTTGACGGAACTACTTAGAACCGCTATATAGAAAATTCTTAAGCCCGAGCGTCTTACAGTCGAAGCAATATCGGCCATTGAAATAGAATTGACGCAGATCAATCTTCTGCCTACCTCTAATGTGGAAATCGATGTTGCCTCTAAATCGATAATCAAGAAAACGAGAGAATTTGCTGAAATCTCCGACAAAGATGTTTTGACATTCCGCATGGTTACTATGTATTTTTTGAAAAGCTATTCAACAAATTTCCTTTCACATACCTTTTAACCTTTTAATTTAATGGGGGGGAAGTACGCCGTTTGCTTTCAACAACTGCTTTTGCATTGTTCTTAATTTGTTCCTTTAAGTTTTTCTCTACGCTGCTCAGCAAAATTGTTACCTTCTGAATCAATATTTTCATCGCCGGAATTTTCAGCACTGTTAGATTTATCGTCATCAACATGACCAACAGTTCCGGCTTCCACATTTCGGCCACTCAAACATAGTGTAGCTGAGCTGGAAACTTCCGGCTACTGCTCTGAAGTTACGTTGTAATGAAATTAATGTGAAGATAGTTGTTGCGCTCAATTAATAGAAGCAGTGGAAAAACAACGAAACATGTGAATGACTCCGTTTTCTCTATATACTGTTTTTTTAAATGGGGCTGACATGCGGGTACCGACAGCATAACTCTACAACATTTAGTAAGTAATCATCATCAATCTTCCTACACAGCGTCCGCTTAGAATTAAAAATCATTACTCAAAGATTTTCGGAAAGTTGCATTTGACGCCACACCCCCCTATATAAGAAAAAAATACACTCTAGTAGCGCTGGTCTAGCTCAGCAGACCATTGCAAACCAAAAACGCTCAGGAAACTAAAGAGAAAGGGGCTCTGAAAACAAAACACCGGAAAAAAGAGGAAGACGTTCACAGCTGATTTGAAGAAAAAAAATTAAACCGGATTGTTTTTCGGTTCCGTTGTATTAGTATTAGTGTACCACCGAAGGCACCGATGCTTTGCAAACGACAAGCAGTGAATGATGACTCAATTTAAAGGTGTTCTAAGTGTAAATGGAAACAGTTTTGCGGTTTGCTGAGAGCTGACAAACGAAATATGAAATCGAATGACAAGTCGGATTGCGAATTAGCAGTGCAGAACACGACGTGGAACCTGTTTCGCCGAAAACGTGTAGACTAAATTAACGACCTGAACGCAACAGTAACAGTAACAACAGCAGCAACAACACCACAACAACTGCCGAAGGCTTCTGACGGTGAAGTGTTATTTCTGTGCAAGGGCCACTTCCGCCAGAACTGCTGCGACCAAATTGACTCGCGAAACCAACAGCGGATTCGGGGAGGCAATCCACTCAATATACACACAGTTGATGTTGTTGTCTCAGCTGACCGCCGCCGCCTGAACAAGTTTGGTATATTTTTCAATGTTACAACACCTCTGTCTGGTCGAAATGCAAAACCATTTATATGCGAACCTCGAAATTCCGAGACATGCCCCGATTCGAGTACATTCTGCAAGCTCAATGTCGATAACTCTTTTTAGCCATCATTATTATGTTTCTTTTTTGTAGCTGATTTTTCTCATCATTTCGTCACATGTGTTTTTGATCTATTTTATCAACTCAAAGGCTCTTTGTCTTCGGTAAAATCCGAAGCAATCAGGAGTTTAAACAAATCAAAGTTTGGGTGCAGTATTGTATATAGTCATTTCGACTCGCTTAAGATAAATTCACTGATAACTTGTATCAGAGGCTGAATTATGGATACGGGGTATGATAAAATTGTATCTCTGGTATACAGAAATCGGTTCATAGGAAGTGTTATAATCACTGTCATATTCAAATGATATGCAATGATGAATATCATTTGAATATTCCGATATTGCATTCTCACGTCTTAGATTTTAAAGTTGCTGCTATACATTGTGAAACAAGTTTATGAAGATAATCAGGCACAACAATTTCACCATGTACGGGATATGTTGAAATTAGCTTCTGGAACGAGTTATCCAAGATTGAAATTCTTATTAACTGTACTATTGAAATTATTATGAACAGAAGTATTGAAAATATGTATCAATAAAAAAGTCGAACACAAGTTTTAACTAGAAATTAGAAGAAAAATTAGTAATTTCCATTTCATTCCAACTACCTTTGCTCAACTTGACAGGTACGCGTATTTCGTCTACAATTTTTCTTCTAATTTCTAGTTACAGGTATTCCAATTAACAGCTCAAACCCTCCAGGATACAAGTTTAAAAACTTCTTAAACTTAAAGGAAGTACAGTATGCATACAAATTTTATCCACCCCCAGTGAAAAATTAGATTTCTTCCAAAAAAAACCACCAGAAAATTAAAACACGGTTAATTGTTGTTCAGTTTATTATTATTTATGTAAAAACAAAGCCAATTCACACGAATTCAAAATAAAAAGCAAATTTTCTTACATTTGGGACATGATGGTAAAAAATGTTAATAAATAACGCAAACAAAGTATATCCACCCCTCTGGCTCACATAGATTTAGTACTTCGTGTGACCACCTTCGGCTTTAATAACTGCTCGGCATCGCCTTGGCATCAACTCAACAAGCTTAGCAGTCGATTCCGGGGTAATTTTGTCCCATGCAGTCGAGATTAACTGCCGCAATTTCTGAATGCTTGTTGGTTTTTGCTCATGGACCTTAATTTTCAAAATTGACCTGAGATGCTCGATCGGATAAAGGTCGGGAGACTGTGTTGCCCACTCCATAACATTGATACGCTTTTCCTTGAACCACTGCAAAAGCAGCATTGAGGTGTGCTTCGGATCTCCGTCTTGTTGGAACGTATATCTGCGCCCCAACTATAGCTTTTGTGCAGACGCTGGTAGTTTTCGCTTCAAAATGTCAAAGTGAACCTCGTTGGTCATGATTCCATCAATGAACTTAAGTTCTCCAACGCCGAATGTAGCCATAGATCCCCATACCATGACCCTACCTAACATAGCATAGCATAGCATATACAGACAGGGTTATTTATAATGATGCCTGAGGGTCGATTTGGTCCAAATCATGACAAACACAATGGGACCGCTGGGACCTCTCACAAAATGTGACGGAGGATATTCATATTTTTTGCACTGCAGCATAGGAATTGAAATTTCCTAGACAAAAGGTCTAAAGTTTCAAAAATGTTCGCCTTTAAAGTAACGCCAAAAGTCGATTATGATGGTGTCCTTTTCGCAATTCTAACGTTATCACTTTCACATTAGGGCAAGAATGAAGCACCTTTTCTTGTATACCGCAAGTCTCGCCAAAATAAGCAAGGCGAATCATAAAATATTGGCTGGCATGTTGCCACTCTCGGATCGGTTTCCAGAATTATCTCTCCGGCTCCTCACCAGGTGTGAAGTCATGAACCCCAAGGTGCTCGAAAATTTTGAGAAGCTCCTTGAGTTGAATCCTCAAACCCGCTTCACGACCTTGTACCATTTGTACATAACACAGGATGTCAGCCCTTCGCCGAACATTTCCAATCGTGTTTGCTTCTTCGATTTCGACAATTCAGTTCATTTTGATTTATCCATGAAGCAGGAGCTTCATGGAATCCCAGAGCATCATCGTCCTATGATTGCTCCTGTGATATTTGCTGCAAAGTTTGGCCAAGTGGATTCCACTAAATCGTTCTTCACTGACGGATCTTTGATAGAGGAGTCAGCAGGCTTTGGTATATTTAATGAAATTTATAGCGCCAACCGTCAACTTCAAGCTCCTTGTTCCTTATATGTCGCTGAATTAGCGGCAATACACTTTACGCTAAAAATTGTTGCCTCATTTTCACGGATAGTCTCAGTTCTATAGAGGCTATTCGCTCCTTGAGGCCGCACGGAAAAAAATCCGTGCCCGGATCCGTGAACTGCAGCCATGAATTCGAGAACAAGCAAAAATACACCGTGAACTGAATCACGTAATCATGAACTAAATCACGTTTTTAGGTCCGTTTTCATTTTCGTGAACGCTTTTGTTTCTGTGCGGTAAAGCACTCCTCGTATTTTCTCATGAAAATACTGAAGCTTCTAAGTGCTTTATCTTCACGTTATTTTATCACCACCTTTGTATGGGTCCCATCTCATTGTTCAATTCCGGGCAATGAAAAAGCGGACTCGCTTGCAAAGGTGGGCGCTATGGAAGGCGATATTTATGATCGACAAATCGCCTTCAACGATTTTTTTGCTATTTTTCGTCAACACCCAAGTAACAATTTTGGTTTTATAAGGGTTCTGAAGAGCATGAATTAGACTTCAAGAATGCTATAAAACCAAGATAAAACCAGCAATGTTCCTTGGGCAGTTACTCGTCAGCTGGCAGTATAAATGGAGTAAAGAAGATTTGGGGCGATGGCAACATTCTATCATCCCAAAGGTGTCGAAAAAATCTTGGTTTAGGGGGATGGATGTGGGTCGAGACTTCATTCGTGTCATGGCTCGCCTCATGTCCAATCATTATTCTTTGAAAGCTCATTTATACCGGGTTGGGCTGAGGGACAGCAATCTCTGTGAGTGTGAACAAGGCTATAAGGACGCAGATCACTTTGTTTGGTCTTGTGCTGAGCATTGGGGAGTCAGATCTGAGCTTTTTGATTGCCTTCGGGCTCGAGGTAGACACCTCAAAGTGACAATTTGGTATATTTTTGCTGTACGTGATTTGGAGTACATGAAACTCATTTATGTGTTTTTGACTAACATTCTAAGTTAGATTGTAGTTAGTTTAACCTGTATGTTTAATATAAGTTTTTTTATTTGTGTCTGTGTGTGTTATTTTTTTATTGTATGTATGTATGTATGTATGTAGGAAGCCACCATGGTAGCGTGGGTCTTGCCCTGCATGCGATTCCACTTTAAAGAAAGATCATGCTTTGTTACCATTCTAGATTCAACATACTGCTGTATGAAGGGCCAAAAAGGGTTGGGCAGGACCGTAAGCAGAGACACTTATGCCTTGTTCAGACTACAGAGTTATATCATGTTATAAGCTTATCTTGGTGACGAATTTTTCGTTGAAATTAATTGACAACCGTTAGAACATGTTATAACTCTGTAGTCTGAACAAGGCATTACGCGAAACCTGCGGGAATAAGAGAATCTCCTTACAGCAGTATGATCCAATAAAACGAATAACAAAATACGCAATTCAGTTAAGCTTTCCACTAGATGGTTTGATTTGAGAAAGGCGCGTCAAATTCATTACAATTTTTGGAGTGCAATGTATCAATCATAAATGATAGACACATCCCCTCCTTGACTCCGATTGGCCATCCCCTCCATTTTCCAATTGCAACTTCAATGAAGCCCTGATGCACCCTCCCATCCCTGTATGTAAATGTTTAATATCAATGAAATACGGTTCATAAAATACATCAAATATGGAATATGTAAAGGAAATAAGAACATATGTATAAAGTGTATATAGTTTGATACGACAAAATGGGTAGCCTGTTCTGGATAATGATTTTGAAATCGTGTATCTTGCATTTCAAAATTTCAGTTGTCAGCGATGTCAGTTGAATGGAAAACTCGCTTTCAATCTGTTTTGCATTTTTCAGAGCTTATAGTTCCCGGTCCAGCTCCGCATTCTTAACGATAGTTCTGTCAATAGGGCCAGTTGTTTTTGAAGGACGCCCCGGTCGCTTAGTTGGTGCGGTGGAACCACGCCTTTGTACATCTGCATGATCTTAGCGACCATATTTTTTGCGAAGCTGGACAAGATCGACAATATCACAATAGAATTTGCCAGTTTTGTGATGTACAATGATCAAATTTCGGATGCTGATCGAAATTTGTGCTTTTTGGGCATTTTGCAACAAATATCTTCCAATTTTGAACACGAAACTGAAATTTTGAGCACGAAACCTTCAAGAGTACTTAATGACAGCTAGGCACATCGTTTACATTTGAGAAAGTTGCAGAATACGCACTAAAACTCTATAAAAAATACCTCAATCGTAGTATCCGTTTGGGGGTGGATAAACTTTTTTTGCATACTGTAAGTTGCACAAAAAGTAGTGAGCATGAGCATGAGCATGATTGACCGCCCGAGATTGCTAGTCCGTTGTTGCCAGAATAGCTGTTATTACACAGAGAACCAACCAAGGGGTGGATCGCTCAGCACACTTTTCTCCTGTGCTATTTTGTTTGAGTGTGTCAACAAGCGTTGCAATGTTCTGGGAGTTCCCGTAATGTACCGATGTGTTGACAGCCCAAATTGTTATTTTCTGCTGAGCCTGGCAACCAGGCAATGCATATTGACAAGGTTGCTGGTTTCATATTTCTTTAAGCTCAACTGTCAAAAGTGTGCCTCATTGTGCCACACATGTGGTATCGATGTGCCGTTGTTAGGAAACATGGTCGTCTAGTATGTAAGACATCGTGGTTCTAAGCGACTTACCCTTGGAACCAACAGATGATGCTTGGGACTAACATACATCTTCAATGTGTAAAAACTGGTGATCCCAAACTAAGGCAATACCGGCGCCGGCCCCGTTCGAATGCAGGTCCAGTAAGGAAAGGGTAGGAATATGTTGACGTGATACTCGCTTTATTGGAAGCCGCGGAATCCACTGCACTTCGACGAGAAATCACTGGGATTTTGGATAACAGTATAAGGTAGCAGCAGGGTTCGTTTTGGTTAAAGATAAGCTGTCAAGTTAAATATTTGAAAATTAGGAGCCGATTTGAACCGATTCAAACCGACAGTGAGGATGCTATGGGGGCCAATCACAAAGTGTGATTGTGGTTTTTCTTTGGGAAGACTAAGTGATTTTTAATAAGGCTGAAAAGCCGATTTTGACCGGTTTAAGGATGCCATTGCGGCCACTCACAAAATGTGATAGTGGTTTTTCATTGGGAAACTAGGAGATGTTTTACAATGCTGTAAGCCGATTTGGACCGATTAAACCAACAGTAAGGAAACAAGGAAATTCATCTCAACGCCTGAGATCCAACTTGGGCCGAACTACACCAACAGTACGGATGCCACTAGAGTCACTTACAAAATGGGACAGTGGTTTATTTGTTCCAAGATACGGTGGCCCGACGAGCATGGCGAACGAATAATTTGGATCACAATTAATTATGTACCTCTTTACCGACCCATCTTACCCGGCGAACCACGACTTCTCATGCTCACTCGATCACACGCGCAACGAACAGTAGGCTACCGAAACAATAGACAAAACGCTACGCCCGATAACAAAATATTACAGAACAACGACTCAACCGATTCAACTTATGGTCGACGCAAGCCTTCTAAAAAAAGGACATATAGATACAATGGGTAACAATTACCTGTTCTGCTCCACGTCCTTGAGAGCACTTACCACCTCACGAGTCACCCAACGCATATTGTAAATTGTACAGTGTAGAAATACTAGTCATATCTTATCGAAAAGACATGTATCAAATATTTTCAATCCCTTTCAACAAACGCGCTGTGGATATATTCAGAGGAAATTCGATCTGTATCAAAACAAGAGCCAAGAGTTATAGAACAAAATTAAGTCTTACTAGGTTAAAACCTAGTATTTGCAAAAAGCACCTACAAAAACTCAGAACAAATCACTGCATGAAGATTAATTGAATATTTCTTTTAAAGTATTCTGTCGTTTGCTAATAAAGGGTGTTCCGATCAAAATTTGTTTCAAGTAATGTGTGCGAGTCGATCAAATTTTTTATTAATAAGTCAATTTCTTTTCCATTTTCAAGTTCAGATAATTCAGAATACAGGAGAAATATTCAGCTAAGCTTCCTTTTTTACCGAATGTGAGTTGCCGGGTCTTTCGTTTAACACCTGCCATAAGATTTTGTACAGTCTCCTTGTCCACTTTATTCGCCGCAGAACGCCAGTTTGCCTTGAACTGTTTCTCACTCAAAACAGCAATTGAGCTTTCTTAAGGTTTCGCTTGAGTATGGCCCAATATTGTTCGAATGGGTGGAGCTCTGGCGTGTTGGGAGGGTTGGGCCTTTTTTCCGTAATGGCAAGATGCCAAATCCGGCCAAAATAGATCGGAACAATTGTGTCGCTTCAGGAAAGGCAGTAGACGTTTTTGTAGGCACTCGCTCAGATAAATTTCCTAGTTAACGGTTCCGGTCGCAATGTAAACGTTGCTCTTCAAGCTTGCCACACCTGATATTTCTGCGCGAACTTTGACAGTTTAATGTGCTTGGAGATATCTGCCACCTTTCCCCGTCCGTATGCCGTCTAATATTCCTGTCCAGGAAGCTGTTTGAAGTCTGCCTTGATGTAAGTTTCATCGTCCTATACCACGCAATCGGGTTCCGCTCGAAACAGCGGGCAACTCTTGTTGTCGTCGCTGTGGCTTCTGGCTTTCGAGTTCTCCCCGATCCAGCTTTCCTGGCTGTCTACAAACGTTCACCGAACACTTTTAATACGTTGGTAACAGTTGATTTAGCCACATTCAACAATTTTGCCAACTGGGCGTGAGAGTAGTTTGGATTTTCGCTATGCACGTGCAAAATGTGGATGCGTTTTAACGTACGATGGAAGGAAATTCGTCAAGTTTAAGTCGATCAAATTTTGATCGAAACACCCTTTACTTGCCCTAAAGCGCTAAATGGAAGGCTCCTTCTCTACTTCCAACCACTGGGCCGACTGGGTTGGAGAGATTGGGGACTTCCATCGTGCTTACTACGGTGCGTCTCGTGTCCCATAAATCATATTTGGTAATAGAGCTTTCCATGGTGCGTCTCGGTTGTAACTATGTCGAGAAGGCGTTTACTGCAATGACCAAATGGATCAGCTACATGCAAGTTAGTGACATCAAACTCGGCTATCATCGAGCATTCTGGATGGAACAGCATGTTGGAGTTGTTCTGTGTACCCTCCGACATTCGATTTGGTTGATTCATGGCATTAGAAATAGCATCAGAATTTGGGCTTCGTGAGTTATCCAATGAAGCAGCAAATGCATGAATGCATTGGGAACAGAATACCTTGGATAACACACATACTTGCCTGGGAGTTTAGGTCGGGAAACCCTCTCCAAAGCTCCGATAACAGGACCGGGAATGGTGAGAGGGCAGGAACAGATAATAATCGTTGGTTGATGATATAAGTTGGTATATTTAGAATGATTTTTGTATTATGTCAGGAATTAGAACAATCTCTAACAACTTCATCAATTACTCTGTTGATCCAGAAAATCGATCGATTATAGGTACCTTTAAATCATATCCGATTACGCTCAAACTTAGCATAGGGTTAAATTTTGGGGTGATGAAATTGGTGAGCAATTTCGATTTTTAAAATTCGAAAGTGTCATTTGCATTGGCACCCTACTAAGCATCTATTGACAAACATTAGCAAAATCTGAGTTCTATTGGTCGTATTTGGCAGCATGTGTGCAGTTTAGTACCGTGGACTTTCATCCAACTCCTTTCATATCTGAAATATTCCACTTTAAGTTTCAACTAGCATTATAGCGCACATTGTCCTTCTAGCCAAGAGAATATCATTACTTAACAATAATACATCCTCTCACCACTGACTCTGAACGACGAAGGCTAGTGGTTAATTCATCCCCCGCACAAAGGCAGTCTCATCTGATACAACCAACTGTAACGACCTTTCAATAAATTAGATCTGATCCATCCTAATGTGGTTAACCTATTTTTCTGCTGATGCCTTTCGCTAAAACCATTCCCTGGATTATGCGATGTGATGGAATGGTTAGGATGGCCTTATTTTCTGATATTTTTTCTCTCTCTCTTCGTGTCGCTCCTCCACACTATCTACGGTGCCGACGAGAGTGAGTCAGGATGCACATTGATTGTACAGGGCTGACTTGCCAGCTGATCTTCAATCGCCAAAGCAGCATAGGGTTTCGCTTACTCGTGCATCAATAATTGGGTCATGAATCGTCGCCATCGAAGTCATCGTGTTGCGGCGAGAGTGCATCGCGCTTTTATGTTTTCAAATCGAAGGCAATGCACCATGGGAAAGGAAAGCAACCGGGCGGGACAAAGTTGATAAACTTATTTGGAAAAAAGGTTCTTGTGAAGTGGTTTATTAGATTTTCGGAACTGAGCAACGGATGATTACAGATCTTTGACATCCTCGACCAATGCGTCTATGATCAACAAATTATTACATCAACTATTACAATGACGACAAAATATTGCTCATCCATTATTGAAAACGTAATAATAAACTAATCGCCTATAATTATTTTACTAACCAACATGACTTATTCGTACCACGGTTGATAACAAAATAGCAACGTGCCGAAAGTTGATCGATTTGGTAATCCTACAAATCTACTTGACAAACTTCAAGAAGTTTGTTCGAAATAAATCTTCAAAATGTTCGAATTTTTGAAGATTTATTATAAACTTTGTAGAGATTCTTAAGGTTTCCTGACCATTTTCAATCTTTCAAAAAAAAAAGTATGTATTAAAGGTTAGTCCTTGTGAAATTTTGTAAGGAAATCAGGTTGTCAGAGTTTTATTCGCCTCTGAATCTTTGGCTCCGTGCTCTCCAAAATTGGTCAGAATCTTGGAACTCGCTCCAAAATTCGAAGCCAAACGTCGGTTCTACGCGACGATTCTCGTAAGGCCGCTTCCTTTTTCAACTTGTCTAATAAAGTCTATTACCTTACTGGGACTTAACTGCCACACTTCATGAGGTTGTAGGAGCCCTTTTCCTAAAATTCGAAGCCGAGTCCTAAATAAAGAACTGCAATCGCACAACAAATGTTCCGACGATTCGCTTTCTGTTTGGCAAAATTGGCATCTCGTATTTTCAAAGTTTCCCAGTTGTTCCAAGTGGTATCTACTAGGGCAGTGGCTAGTGAGTAAACCGGTGATCACCCTCAGATTATTTTTGTTTAATTTAAGTAGGTTTAGACCGTTTTTCTCACTCGGTACTATGAATCTTTTTGCTTGTCGTAATGTATCTGTGGTATTCCAGTTTTCTGCGTACATACTGCTCAAACTCCATGTTTAGAGAACAAACTACTACTCCACAGAATGGCTCCGGACCTGTGAATTCAGTTTTGGAGCCCTCACTAGCCAGATTATCCGCTATTACATTTCCCTCTATTTCGCAATGTCCGGGAACCCAGTACAAATTGACTTCTTTCTTACTGACCAATTGCTCCAATAATAGAATGTATTCCTAAACTCACATTGACTGACATGTATAAGCTTTAACTGCATTTAAAGCTGCTAAACTATCTGAGCAAATAGAAATATTATCTTCTAAGCATTTTGCGACCACTTTAAGGGGAATGATCTCTTTTGAGTTTACTCCAGCCATTAGGGTCTGTGCAGATTTCTCTGCAACCAATTTAGCTGCTTTTCTCCAAGAGTTTCGAAATTTTTCTATAGTTGTAGCTTGTTGTTTGTATTGAGAGAGTTTTCTTTTCATGAGAGCTCAATACTCGCAACTCCGGGCAGTTAGGTGGATTCGCCTTTTTCGGTACAACATGGACTCCATTCGCTTTATACCATTCCAAAACATCTTTGGCGTAGTCACAAGATGCCAAATCAGGCCAGAATAGCGAGGGAGCGTCATGGCGGCGTAGGAATGGTAACAATCGCTTCTTTAGGCATTCTTCACGGTATAGTTCCTTGATGCAGAAATTTGTGTTTTATTTGTATGGGTGCCCTCCCCCCTTCCAGAAGGGGGAAGCGATCCCAAACAATCATAAGAACCTTCTTCAGCCACAAAAATCCCTGCATACATATTTTCACTCCGATCTGTCAGACAGAAATTCATTTTATAAAAATCCTGCGTCCAATAACCGCCATATGCCAAATGTGGTTTCATTTACTTGAATAGTTCTCGAGTTACGCAAAAATTAACGTTTCGTTTGAATAGGAGCCCCCCATCTCTTTCAGAGGGCAGGGGGTCTCAAACCACCATAGAAATATGTCTCTCCTTCAAAAAAATCCACATGCAAAATTTGATTCCATTTGCTTTATTGGTTCTCGAGTTATGCAGAAATTTGTGTTTCATTTTTATGGGAGTTTCCCATAACCTCCCATCCCCCTCCCCCTTCCCAACACTTTCAAAAGGCTCAAATCATCATAGAAACATTTCTCTCCTTCAAAAACCACCATATGCCAAATTTGTTTCCATTTGCTCGAGTTATGCAATAAATTGTGATTCATTTGTATAGGAACCCCCCTTTTCAGAAGGCGGAGGGGTCTCAAACCAACATAGAAACATTTCTATCCTTCAAAAACCTTCATCTGTCGAATTTGGTTCAATTTTTTTTTATTAGTTCTCGAGTTATGCAGAAATTTACGTGTTATTTGTATTTGTATGTATGTCATTTGTATGTACCTTTCCAGAGAGTAGAGGGGTCTTAAACCACCATAGAAATATGTCTCTCCTTCAGAAAAATCCACATGCCAAATTTGATTTCATTTGCTTTATTAGTTCTCGAGTTATACAGAAATGTGTATTTCATTTGTTTAAGAGCCCCCCTCCCCTCTCCACCAGAAGGCGAAAGAGTCTCAAATCACCATAGAAACATTTCATAAATAATGCATAAATTTTTGTATCATTTCTATGGGAGCCCCACCCCCATTCAGCAAGGGAAGGAGTTTCAAATCCGCATTCAGTTTTTATCTTCAGAAACCTCCACATGCCAAATTTGGTTCCATTTGCTTGGTTAGTTCTTGAGTTATACAGAAAATTGTTTTTCATTTGTATGGAAGCCCCCCTCTTTCAGGACGGGGAGGGACAGACAGACAGACATACAGACAGACAGACAGACAGACAGACATTTTTATATTCGATTAGATAATGAATTTAAGAAAAAAGATAGTACAAGTGGGACTGTAAAAAAACTGTTCAGGACACATTTTTTTTAAGATGAAAAAAAAAGACTAACCAGCACTGTACTTACCCGGATAAAACAGAATATTTCAAAACATTACTGTAAATCAAGAGTTTGGTCATTTTACATTCTAAATTATCGAATTTTTAAATGATGCCATTGAACAGTAATTAATATATTTCAAATAGAAATAGCTTAAGTGTTATTCAAACATATTATTATGTTATTGATTTTTGACAGCATTGGAATGGAAACTTTTTTTTGAATCCCCAGGTTTTTTTAAAGGTTCATTAGATGTTAAGGGTAGAAGTCAAGAAATGCTTTTAAAAATTAACGCTTCAAACGTTGAAAAAAGAAATCAATGAATATTTGAAGAGTATCAATAAGTTTGAAAAACTTTTTATTAAATTTCTTAAGATTTTATGCCGGTTGTGAAAACTATGAAGCAGTCGAGTTATTAGTACGAGACACTGAAGAAGTCTGCACATTGTAGACGAAATACGCGTATCTGTCGAAGATAAGCAAAGGTAGTTGGAATTAAATGGAGATTACTAATTTTTCTTCTAATTTATAGTTATGAAGCATGTTTATTTAAAACAAAAACTACAAATCCATTTATCCTACTGAAAAAAATCATAAAAATTTATTAAACTTATCAGATAATTAGAAGATAGATTTGAGTGATCTAATAAACGTAATCTTGAAAAGTAGAGCAATTAAGAAGAAAACTCTTGTTTAAATTTTAAAAGATTTGAGGAATTTATCTAAAGTCCCGTAATATCAGAAGAAAAGCGGATTGAAGTTTAAAAATAGTTGAATATCTATAAGGATTGAAGTAATTTTCCTTGAAGTGATACTGAATATTTTCTTGTGAATCAGGATTTTTAATGCCTTTCCACGTGCCTTTCGACATCTGTTGACAAGTTTGCCCTGCAATTTTCATAATTTATTGAAAGGGTACATATCTAAATAAAATAATTGAATATATTATTTTTCTAAAATTACTAAATCAAAGGAAAAGAATGCAAAAAAAACTTTTACGAAATAATAGCCAAACTTGGGAAAACTTCAGATAATAATAACAAAAAGAAAATTAAATAAGATGAGCTAAAGTTAAGCATTGAATGGTCTTAAGTTTAAAAAAACTTTTAAGAAGTTTTCGACGAGGTCTTCGATACCGTTCTGAGAATTAAAACAAAAACAGCGTTTGAAGACTTAAGTATATCAAATAAATTTAGCGAACTTCAGTATTTTTAAAAATTTAGCTAACGTATGCATTAAAAAATAGACTAATATAGAATGGCGATGCAAAACATGAAAGCAAAAGATAATTCGCTGCAACAAATTTTCCTTAAATCCTTCGTTTCTTGAGTTTTCTACAAACACGCTTTGACAGTCTGACGCGTGGCCGTAGAGCAGTTGACAGAAATCGTTAGCGATGTCCGATAAAAAGATGGATTTCTGGAGTTCTTTCTTGGCCTTGGCTTCTCCTTTTGGCCGCAAAATTATTTGAGCAGATTTGAGCAGATTCTACATTTTCTATCTATCGCAGCCGGGGGGACGTTGGGAGTCTTCAATAAAACGTTTATCTTCAGCCGATTTATCTATTCAGAGAACTCTTAGCACAATGGGGACATTCTTTTCGTGTGATACTTCTTTATGAAGGCGACAACTTCGGGCAGGCACATGGTACTGCAGATCTACTTGTTTACCACAAGCCACGGTGGAAAGAGAAGCGACTTCTTCGGAAACTTGGAATGGAAAGATATAGTTGGTGTCAAATATTCCAAGCGAAAGGAGGCGTAAACAACGAAATGTTTTCGCAATCTTTCATGCGCCATACAACAATGTTTGCAATCTTTTATACAACAAAGTAGATTCAGGCGTTATCTGACTTGAATTTCCATGAAATATCCCACTATTTTCTGCCAATGCTAGCATTCTCTTTACACGTGCATTAGATAACGCAGAACATTGAATGTTTCTTTCTATCTGTGTACGATTAGCTAACGACTGTTCCAGAAAGTATAAGCACATCTTATTTTAACGGTCACTTTGAATATAATGAAATATTTCAACATGTTTTGGCTGCGTCCTTTTGTTTAAATATTTCTGAATGACATAGCATCAAAAGAGTGCTCAGTTTTGTGTTACCTGTCAAAATGCGCGGCATTGCATAAGGTCCTAAGTAACAATATAAACAAAATCGAGTTTTTTTTTTTAAATGATGATTTCATTTACAGATATAAATTTCTTCAAAAGTATCCATTTGCTTCACAGCGACGTAATTATGAAAAGCTTTGATGTTAACCACAAAAGTTCGCAAGTATTCCCAGCGATCAGGAAATTCTGTTGCAATTCAGATCACAGAATCCAGTTAAAGGACATTATCAAAAGACAAGCCAATATCCGATCCTGCCCGCTACAGAGTCAGAGGTTCCAACACTAATGGAACCACCACCTTAGTTTTGGGCTGACCAAGGATATCCCCAATAAGGGAGATCGAGAAAATTTCCAAACCGAAAAAATCCTGGACCGGCATTAGTCAAACTTTTACTTTCAACCACAAAAGAATTGACGAAGAATTCCCCGACATTCAGCCAGACAACTCGCTACTATTTCATAGTACCATCTAAAGCATCAAAGGCCAATTTTTTTTACGAATTCAAAAAGAAGTCCATCATATCTGTATACCGCGCGCGAGGCTCAAACAATTGTAGACTACTTTCTTTATTATTATTTTTTTTTAAACTAATACAACATTATACAAATTTCCATCATCATCATTATGGCGCACAAAATAGTGAGTATTGTAGTATTGTAAATGTGAAAAAATAAAATTTAAAAATAAAATAGCCAACTCATTATAATCCGTTTGTAAAGAACTTCGTCAGATACATTCTTCATTTTTACAAAAAAGCAATATAAATGTACAAGAAATGGTCCACAAAAAATAATCCGTTTTATAATAGTAAAACATCGTCAGGTACAATCTTCACAAATATTCGAAAAAAAAAAATTGTTACGCCTGCTGCTCAAAATACAGTTTTAACGTGTGAAATACATAGTCTTTTAAATTCTGAAAGTGTTGGTGCACGTTTAATGTGTCTTGGCATCGAATTGAAAACATTTATTCCTTTAAAATATAATGAGTTTTGTGAAGCACATGTCAAGAAATTCGGTGTTCTTATTTCATCCGCGTTTCTAGTATTATATCTATGAAAATTGAATATCGATTCGGACAGAAATCCATTACTTTTCTATGAATCATTTTGAAATTATGCTCTAAGACTGAAAAAAATTGAATATACGAGCGATAACAAAAGGTCCAATGTACCTGCCGTCTGATATCACACAGCTCTGTACATTGGACTTTTGTCATCGCTTGTCCAATGTACAATGTTTGTCTAAAATGTTGACAGATGTATATAGGACCTACATGTTTCTTCTCAAAACACGTGTTCTGATTGTTCGAAGAATGGAAACAAGCAAAAAGTTTTTCTCTTCGATGGATAATATTCAACTACTTCAAGCAATATTTGTCTCAAATCGAAAAAATAGAATCGAAAATTTTAATATTCTTTATTGAAATCGTAATGTAATCTTTAATTTTTGTAAGATTTTCAACGTAAAACGTCGTCAGGATTATGATGAAAATGTTGCCTTTGGTGTTTAGGGTGATTCTGTTGGGGCGTAGAATCACAGCGTCCACTGAGTTGAACTTTTGTGATATGTTTTGTTAGGGTTTTGTTAGGGTGATTCTAGGCGTGTAATTGATACATTTGTTACTTAGGACCTATTACGTTTGCATTTGTAGATTGGACCTGTTAGATAAGTCGTTTGCCAAGTTAGAATGTACATTGCACTATTGCGATTGCGGTATGCTCTAGTAAAATAATGTTCACAGTAATTCTGTATAAGCTTTATTGTTGAACTCTTGAACCCCCTCATTCTTGCATTTAGCAAACAGTAGTCCATTATATTTGAGAACCCGAACATCGGCTACATATTTATTCAATCGAAAACCGCACAAATCGGCACAAACTTCAATCAATAATGGACCAATGTATCTTATTTTCTAATGTGAGCTTTGTTGCGTTGTAGCAGGAACAAGAATAACAAAACTAGATGCGTTGGTCCGTTATTACACGGTTTTGCACGGTAAGCTTGTTTCATCCTTTTTAACGAAATTTTCTCACATTTTTATGCCTGTTTTGAAACCTATTTGCTGGGTGAATTACAAATTACCATCGCTATGCACCCATTCCTAGAAGATCCCTCAATTTACTAAAGTAAGTAAATTAAGTATAAAAAGAATGATTTGCGTGATATGTAAACCAGGAGTTTTAATGTTATATATGTGGGTCTAAAATAACCATAAGTTCATACAGTTTGTACACTAACCCTTGCCATTTACGCTTAAGAACAAGTATTTGAAGTAATAAGTGCACTTGATACAATAATCCGATTGGATAAATATATAGTCAGTTGTTGGGGCTCACAAATATAATAAACTACTTTTTATTTGAATTTTTGCTAATTACAAAGATGAGGCGGTACAAGAGCACAAAAATAAAGCTAGAAGGAAGCTAATGTGAACATTTTTTTATTAGTCCATATCGCAATAAAAAAAAGTCCAATGTACATTATAACTTGACAGAAGACCAAGTTCACAGGTCCAATCTACAATTGTAAATGCAATAGGTCCTAAGTAACAAATGTATCAATTACACAATTAGAATCATAGTAAACTTCAAAACCAACTTTTTCTTAGTAATCTTGACGACGGCCTACGTTGAAAACCATTCAAAAATTAAAGTTTACATGATTAAGTTACAATTTCGATTTAAATAACAAATTCAAATTTTCAATCCTATTTTTCTCGATTTGACACAAATGTTACATAGGATCTAATGCAAGGTTTGGCTTGAATTCTTCAGAGAGTTAGTGACGTTTGAAAAACAGAAAAAGTAAATGAAAAAAGCTTTCAAAACAAATGTATTAGAAAGTATGAGTTTACTTAATTTTTACCTAATAACCATTCATCATCTTGTTCCCAAATGAAATACTACCTGTACCTATACTCCTCACGCAAATTATTAACAAAATCCGCAATACAGACAAATACAGACATTTTGAAATCTTCTTTACAGACATTTTGAAAAACTATCTGTTGCCGTTGCATGGCAGTATAATAAGACATTCCAGGAAGCTGCTTAAAGTCTTCCAGCTTATAAGTTTCATCGTTTCACCTTCGTGTCCTTCTGATGGTTCCTGAGATCCGTTTTTGTTCCGCTCCCAGCCTTCCTGGCTGTTGTCAAAGTTTTTCAAAGTTTTTTTACTGACAGATCCGGATTTTCATTGCGACCGCACACAATTGCTTTCGCATTTGCTCTTCTTTCGACGCCATCTTTGATCTAAAAACTTGTAGTATCACCAAAAATTGATTTGACACAATGATAAGTTCATCAGTCTGTGAAATATTTCACGCGTTGAAGAGGTATTTCCAGATATAACCTTATTTAGGGCTGTCCAGATTTTGTAGCAAATAAGCCTTAACAGAGGCATTGTCAAAAGCTCCCTCTATGTCTAAAATTGCACATAAGGATATCTGCTTGGCTTTAAATGAGTTTTCAATTTTTGTTATTAAGCAAGTCAGTTCTGTAATAGTAGACTTGCCGTATTAGTTTGCAATTTGGAATTTGCTATCGAAAATATTTTGGCGATGTTTTGTCGCCTTTCCCAGCCTTTGGAATAAAAATGACCCGTTTCTTCATCCAGGTTTTTGGAATAAAACCTAAAATGAAACTGGCTCTGAATAATTAAGCCACTTCCTTGATTGATTCATTTTCTGTATATTTGCTAAACAAATCTATTCCGGGAAATAAGGCACGCACTAATTAGTTGACTGTATTAGCCCAAGTAACATTTAGAGTTTTATGAATTCCTACAAGGGTGTTATAAAGCGACATCCATAAAACTCTGGTCAAGGCTTATTTGTCTTGATTGATTTCCCCAAAACCTCATGAAGACTAAAATGTGCCTATTTGGTTCACCCTGGGTATTGTGAAGGGTATATTTTTTAGGTATATTTTGGGAGGTTCTGAAGGGTATATTTTAGAGGAAGTTCTAGATTGAATTAAAAAAAGACTTTATTAGGACAGAATTAAAATCCGTTTGAATACCATAGGAAAACCACAATAAAAGCAATTTGACATCTATAAAAGCCTCTTCGTGCCACTTCCTCTAGACGCTTGCCAAAACCACTCAAGACAGTTTTATTCATATTCTAATCGTTATTATTATAATCTTAAATTTCATTCACTCTCAACAAATTCATATCGGCAAAAATAACTCTGATTGAAAAAAAAAATTACCTATGTCAAATAGAACGTCAGTATTCTCAAAGTGATATATTTATTTTATCACTAGTTTCAACCTACAGTGCTTAAATTTGTAGTGCCAAACGAAATTCATTGTGTAAAGTGCTTAAAAAAGAGCTGAAAAAGCAGGTGCGCTTCAAAAACACGTTGTACTTTCTAAAAAAAATATTAATAAAAAGTTGAATTCTTCGTTGCAGATAATTTTTTGCACCATCAGTCTAATTAAATACTTCTTTTTTTTCCACATTGACTGCCGTACAATAATTAGCCGTGTCAAAGAAAATATATCATGACATATAAAAATTATGAACCTGCATTAAGATTGAAATGAAAATGGCAGCGGCATTAACATTGATATTTCATGAGCCTTTATTGAAAATGCTGTTTTGTTTTCATGTTAGCATCAATAAATGAATAATGTTTTGAAATGGCATTTATGAAAATAATTTTGAGGCTTAACTGTTTCTTTGCGACACTAATTTGCTTTATGTAAGACCGTTTAGCTGCCAAACAGCTTATATGGTAACCAAGCTGCTGCCAGAAAAATTTTGACAGTTCAAGCTACATCAAAAGGACTAAGAAAGTTTATACGAAAGAATACGGGAAAGCAATGCCGTATACCAGGCGATACATGCGACAACATAATTCCATTTGGATGGGAGACTGACTGATGTTGTAGTAGTTTAAGGGGGGATATACAGTTAGAATGACCAAAAAATTCAATAATTTTGATTGGCACTAGAAGTTAGTACATTTCCCGATGAATACGCTCCTGAAACCTTTTTTTTCGAAATTCGAACTCGAAGTGTTTCTTTTCATCGTTTTTCGAAGACGCCTTTTCGCGCGCAGTACGTATTTTTCGATAATTAAAACTTTCAACGCGTTTTTCACAAAACAGCATTTTCAGAGTTTATGCCGGTGATAACTCAAAAACTAATTATTCGATTAATTCAGCCTAATCGAATAATTAATTTATAGGATTTTTGTATTATAGTTTTACCTTCTATGCGAATCAAAAGTAATTGTAATGTTCTATTATTAAACATATTATTAAACATGGAAAAATTTGATAAAATGGCGAATAAAATTTGGATTTTTCCATAATTTTTTTTTTACTTTTTTTAATTCATCTACTAACTGTAAATGTAATGCCATTTTGAAAAAAAAAAAATTTTACGCTCCATGGATACACTAATAATTGTAAGAAAGTTTCAATTGATTTGAGTAAAAACTTCCCCGTGAATTTTTTTTTTCAAAAATTAGTTTTATTTCTCGTTTTAACTGTTTATCCCTCTTTAAACGACCTTAATTGATGGATAGTTGGCAAATTACTATTCAAAATGCTCAATAAGTTTTGTTTGTTATTTCACATAATCGTGCATTTTTTCACTTTTCTTAGTTTGCAGCTATGCGAATCCATCTCTGTTTAATTTTATTATGACAACATTGGTAGAACATCTTATCATAAACCCTCTAGGATTCACTTTCCACTTAGCTATCGGAAATAATTTGAACTTTATTTTGAGGTGGCTAAAGTAAACTGGTATCGAACTGTTTTATTTGGACACGATTGTATAGCTATATGAATCAACAAGCGAGACATTCTCGGGAAGCGAGAGACTGATGTTATCTCTTATTAAGAGAGTGCCCGGCCAGCCATTCTAACTCAATTTTGAAACTTTTTTAACTCACTTTCGTCATTTGTGGAGTCACTCAAATTTGAGTATATATAACTGGTATTGACAAATCGACAAATTCAAAACATCGCGATGCATCGCCTCAAATCAGATGGATGTTTCTGATTTGTCGACTTATCAATCCCAGTTACATTTACTCAAAATTTAGTGACTCCAATTTTGACAAAAGTGAGTCAAAACGACTCAAAACTGAGTTTAATTGGCAGGCCGTGTGAGGATACGATCGAATCTGATCTAAAGAGGGGTTCTCAATAGGTAACGTTTGTATTCAAAAATGGACTTTCTTTTCGGATGATTATAAAAAAAAGCTAAGACAGATTATCGTTTTTGATAAATTTACCATGGAAGATTATTATTTAAGCTTACTGGCAAAAAAATTCTACGGCCTTCCGGCAGTTAACCGGAACATTTGCCATGGCGGACGAAAACATGCGTGTAGGCATGTTTTTGAGTTCTTTAGTCGTATAACATCACTAAAACCATCACAAATACAGGTGTTCAAAACAAATGTACGTGGACAGCTTATTTTCGATATATTCCTTACATTGACACTGCACAAAATGAGCCAAGAAGCTTTAAATGATGGCCAGGAAAAGGAAACCCAAGCATAAACAATTTATTCATTGATTCCTTTCGCAGTTATAAATTTTGTCCCACTTGATGGCATAGCCCACTATGCGACTAGTGAGAAAACAGTTAACCCTCGTTAATTCGACAGAATCTAGTTAGGACATAAACATGAAGGCTTTAGATTCTGGCAACTGTTGACTGTCTGTTGGCAAAATAAGAAAAAAAAAATGCCGGATGAGCATGCCAACACTGACTGTAATCCACTTTCAATTCCACCATGGCTCGCTGCTCCTAATCGATTTGAATCATAAATTTGCAGTTCTGGCTCGTTCGATTTCTCACTGGCCTATGCAAGTAGCACATACTTAGTGATTGCGATTGTTTTCGGTTTCTAATGGGTTTAATGATTCAGTGCATTTTTTTTCATACAACCAATGATAGTTGCAGTCAAAACAGACGAAGGGGCTGCTGTCAAGTGAAAGGAGGTTAATCCACTGCAGATTGTTCATTTGCGCAAATCAGAATAGAGTGGCCTTCTGCGACTGGTGATCTCGTGAAGAAAGAACCAGAATCATCGCTTCATGTGGAAACATAATTTTAATGGAAATAAAATGCACTTGAATAGTAATACTAACAACGTTGCAATTTTCACTTATTGTTGCTCATGTTTAATTATGTGCACCACTGTGGTTCTTCTTCTGTGCCGTAAAATCCAATCGCTTCAGGTGCGTGGCTGCACCCGCGCCGAACCGAGCAATTTGGCACTCAAGTAATAATTTTACTGTTGTGCTCAGTTGAGCGTTTGGTCGTAAACAAAATTGTTTACAGTTATTATCCATCGTGTCGGTTTGTTGTTGCTGTTGCTCAAATTTTAGTCAACTGCCTCCGTCAGGCAGGTATAAGCTTTCCTGAAATGCTAGAGGTTAGTATTTGGCTTTTCTGTGTTCTTTTTTGTGGATTATGGTCAACTATAAACATGTTGCTTACAGAAGGCTGGAATGGCTGGCTTGAATCTATGGTTTAATGATGGTGATTTATTAAACAAATAAAATTCATGGAACTGTAGTGATCGTTAGACTGTTGGAAATTTTTAAATTGTCGTAGGAGAGTGCTGTTTTGATTTCCAATAGCTTTTAAATTACTCTCCCAAAATGTTTACTTATTTGTGTGAAACATGACAATGTATAAATTATTTGAACTTCTAGAATTTTTTTAGAACTTGTTTTAGAAAATCAGGATATGAGAAAGATATAAATTATTGTAGAGCATGGTAATATTTTGACATGATTAAACAACTGTTCAGTCGGCAAACCTGTATTATACAATATGCCATAATAGCCAAGATTTTGTTGGCCATTAAAAAAAATGTTTTTTGTTAATTATTCAGATTTTACCCGATCAGCATAATAAAGCGTGTCCAGAAATATTTTTTGTAACTTCATCACGTCAATGGTTTGAGTCAACGTAAAAATTTCCTTCAGTGGGTGCTGCAGCTGTCAATGGATCCTTTCACCTTTGCGTTTACTTTGTTTAGTTGTAAATTAAGATTTGAAAATGGCAGCTCGACAACAGGAGCTGCGAAATCTTATTTTAGACAAGTAGTTAGATAATCCTGATCGTTCACAGAAAACAATCCCTAGTTACACACTTGTTGCCATTTGGTCGAGATAACATAAATATGACTTGCGAAGTCATACTCAAGTTACTACAACAAATCACGATCGCAGTGTGCTATTTGGGATCGTAAATTCGGTTGTGGTGATGCAATAAACAGTGTCGAATGTCATCAGCAAGTTTCTACAAACCTAAACGATTTAGAGAAAGCCAACCAAGCAGTCGAAAAGAGGAACATGTAACAAACAAGAGGAGAAACAAGTCGGGAAAGTATACAAGAGAAAGGCCACTAAGCTTGACTTAGACTAGCTAAGTCAATTATGCAGCACACTAAAGTAAGATGTGGAACGAGGTATTCAAAGCCCAGAAGAAACCTCGTCGAAATAATAAAAGGCTTGACAAAGCAAAAAGTTGGGCACGAAACCAAACATTCAGGTTGCATCGTTCAGGACGATGAAACATACGTGAAGGCTGACTTTTCACAAATCCCTGGTAATAAATTCTACTCTACAATGAACAGAGTAAGCCTAGAGTCTAAGTTCAAAGAACAAAAGATAGAAACATTTACAAAAAAATTTCTATTTTGGCAAGCCATCTGAACGTGCGATAAATTCAGCCAATCATTCATTCCAACCGGAATACAAACAGTGAAATCTACATCAAAGGGTGCTTTAATAAACGCCTATTACCACTTCTCAAACAGCATTCTCGAAAACACCCTGTTTATGCCTGATTTGGAATCTTGCCACTACTCAATAATGACTGAGACAAGGTACATGGAAAATAATGTCGTTGTGGTCATAAATCCTTCAAACATGTCCAGAGCTCCGACCGGTCGAGACATTTTGGGCAAAAATGAAAGTTGATTGTCGGAAAATGGTAGGAGAGTCAAAATCAGTTCAAAACTTAAAGTAAAAAACTTCAGCCCGATAGTTTGGGCGTGAAGATTAAATTTAAATCTAATTATTGTTAAAGTGTAAAGAAACATACTTGAGGAAAATTAATGCTGAGAAAAAGATTTGTTTGGATTTTTGTTGAACATATAACGTTCGTGTGATTTATTATTTATTTATTTTCCGTCGACCTATTTCCTCACATGGTGACAATCACCGACGCCAGAGAGACGAATCCACCACCTGGACCCAACTTAACGACTCATGACTATGAGCCGGGACCAACGGCTTTACTTCCCTTCCGAAGGAAAAAATGCTCGTGTGATGATAAAAAAAAAATTTCCGGACACACTTTATTCCACACTCTCGGCAGAACCACACTAAACATTAATTTTCAACTATGTTACGAAATCATAGGCAAGAATAACGAATCTTTTCGTTTTTTTCTACAACGAAACTAATTTGTACTTTTTAAGAAGCTTCGTATTCGATGCCACACGCGCAACTGTCAAAACCACGAAGCATATGTTTACACGGTAAGAACATTAGTGAATTATACGAAAACAATACAAAGAGCAAAGCATATTTTGTTACAAATTAAAAAGACACGTCTTTCTGGTATGGTACTTACAGAATCACTATATTGAATCGACATGTAATTGAAAAAAGTGTAACCTCGAGGAGTCGTTATGCGTTTTTTTTTAATGTTTCTGACATGAGGCTCGATCCTGTATTAGTCACTAGGCCATGGTAACTCTGCGAGAAGTTACTTGAATAATGAGTTTTAAGTTATAACTCTCAACAGCGCATTAATTTTTATTTTGGGATAAATAAATTATTCCTTCCCACCCAAGTAGTAACACGATAACTAGAAATTAGAAGAAAAATTAGTATTTTCCATTTAATTCCAAATACCTTTGCTTATCTTGACAGATACGCGTATTTCGTCTACAATGTGCAGACTTCTTCAGTGTCTCGTAGTAATAACTCGACTTATTAGTTGTTAGTGCGAGACACTGAAGAAGCCTGCACATTATAGACGAAATACGCGTATCTGTCAAGATAATCAAAGGTAGTTGGAATTATATGGAAAATACTAATTTATCTTCTCATTTCTAGTTACAGGTATTCCACTAAACAGCTCAAACCATCTAGGATTCAGTAACATCATGTTTGAGTACCGTAGAAGAGAAGCAGTGATTGGCTGATGTTCACGAAATTCATTTCATATATTTGTAACTTCTTTTTATACGAAATTGAGTCATAAACCACTCAATAATGCGTCAAATAGAGCGGACTTGTACACATTGAGTTAAATTTGTGACCGTGTACCAATTCTTTTAACCAGCGCACATTGTGTCAGGATCGGGATCCAGCAAGAAACCTAGGGTTATACGATATTGAATTACTATGTTCAGCCAGGTTTCTTGCCTTAGTTAGAGCTACATGTTTAAAATAAATTTAGTTCGAACTTTGACTCAGAGATGGCTTTGCGATGAAAACTTTTTTGCTTTGCATTCTAGACCGCTAATGTCTGTGTCCAAGTTGTTAGGCATATAGTTTCACGAAAAGTTGCCGAACAGATGAAATCCGTAAGTCTTCGTATTAGTGAGACGTATAAGGTATTTAAAAATAGATCGTTATTGACCATATTTTTAGTATTGCAAACTCGTTCGAATATGCGTTTTTCTTACTTTTTGTCAGTAGATACTGAAAACCAGAATTTGTTTTGCAATCTTCATATATTATCGTATATTCCTACATTTTGAGTCGACATCGCATATAATTGTGGCCTTCATCGTATTATATGTAAGTGTATTATGTGACTCATATACGATGCGTCATTTATCCATCTTACTGCGTCACAAACTAAATCGGATTTACATCTTTAGACGTTTTATATCAAATTTCTTATTGTAAACTAAATTGCATACGATGTCAAATCAACTCGTTTAAGAAAATAATGGAAATTGCACGTATATGGCCTTCACTTTTACACGTACTAGAGATATTTTTGCATTCTATACGAAAGGAAAATAATTTTTAATTTACAATATACAATATATTTTTTTTTGGTTGTCTGGGGTGTTCAATTTGTTCACACAAAAATTGTGTATTTTAACGACCGAAACATAAATATATTATGAGATTAAAAAACATGCATTATTTTGTGAAGTTGTTTTTTCAACAACGCGGAAGAAAGTGCCAAATTTTATCAGCTATTCGGAATGTACACCCTATGAATATCTCAGAGGTGTATTGAGATTTATTTGAGATATAAGAAATAATAAATATGTGGGCTTTAGACTAAAAAAATACCGACTAAACTTGCTTGTTATAATAACTTTAATAACTTTACGATCGGAGTGTAATTAATGCCTATTGAATACGTCTTCAATACTTGCAAGACGACTGAATTTTCTTGAATGATGTGCTCGGAACTTTCTATTGCTCTTATTGCGTCGCTCTCAGGCCTCTGCCGATACCATTCCGATTGGGTTTTCAAAATTGCTTAAAACCGATGATCCATGTGAAAGAATTCTATGCACTGATGCAGACAGGGGGTTCAATGGGCAGCATTCTACAAACTTCCGAGTTTCTTCAGTATAGTGTTCGAATGCTCTCACGTTAATTTCCAACTTAGAAGATAGCACGCAGAGAATCGTAAAATATCGTTGAACAATTTACTTGTTCAATCCTGTGATAGAAACCGTTGTTTCAGGCTCCCTTATAAATCGGCGGGCAGTGCTAACATCGTTTGTATCGCCTGAAAGTTAGAAAAAAAGAACGCTTTATGCTACGTACACGGAGAATATCGCAAATGCTGAAAAGCATATTATATATTCCTTTCTACGCTTCCTTTTAAATCACTGCAATGCGTAAAAAGTATGCATTGAATCAATATATTTTATGCATTGCAATACATTTTATTTTTCGTGCATATTGCGTTACCGGCACTATATACTATACACTTCCGTTTCATTTTACTCAATTTTTGAGTACAATTGTATACTAACTCTTTTTCTCTCACGGAAATGTTACTCAATTTTCGGTTAAATGTGGATTGAGTAACATTTCCGAGACAGAAAAAGAGATAGTATAAAATTGAACTCAAAAATTGAGTACAATGAAATGGGAGTGTAGGAGCTTGGATGACTTGTGCAAATTTAATAGCAAGTTTCAAACTGGGGAGGGTAAATTGGGTCGGCTTGTTATGTGTTAAACATCAGTGTGTATGGTTTTATTTGTTAGTCGTATCGGATTGAAGTTTGCACTGATAATAAGTTCGGGTTTCGCAGGTTGGAACTGGTTTCAACCTAGGTTCAAAAACGTATTCGATATAATTTTCTTTTGTCTCCTGAAAGCGGGTGCATTTTGCATTCAATCCACCCCTCTGCCTCTGATCGATTTCGTTGTTTTAAGCACACACATAAGAGTTCTAAGAGCAGCCGCTTCGTGAGGACAAACTCCTTTTTTTACATCCGAAGTGCATCAAAAAGTGTCCGGACTACCCCTAATTGTAATTTTTTAATTATTATAAATATTTTTTTGGAATACATATTTTTCATATATTCTTATCAATGCATAAACCTGATCTATTCATTCTAATGACTGGATAAATCGAATATGGTTTTAGCATAGAATTTATGCTATTGAGTACATTTGATTTTCACCGTGTATGCATCCCTAGCAGCACACTTGTTGCAATCCAGTTGGAGTGACTGCTTTGTGACTCAATTGAGTCACCTTCCAGTTGCTGGAACCAATTTTGACCATAGTGTGCTGCTTGGGATTGGATGAAGAAGGAATAAATCAATAAGGTCTGTATCGACAATAATCCGGACACATCGCAACTTAAGTTAAGTAAACACAAATTCAAGTTCATGGAAAATGATTTAATAATTCACAAAGTCAGAACATATTTCTTCGATTTTTGCATCAAAATTTCGAGCTCTTAACTCCATCCATCAAGTTTTGTATAGGTCAAATAGAAGTCTAATCATTTGTTTTGGTTGTTTGCTTTGATGTGAAACACCACAGAAAGCAATAGATCATTGCACGATTGCGTCATCAATGCAGTTTTTACAGTTCAGGGAGCTTGCTTACGCGGACTTAGAAAAATTTCGGTATGTTCGGTTAGTGTTTTTGTACTCTAAATTCATAACGATTCAAGCAAATCAAGCAAAACTAAAATTTCGTTTAAACGGTCCGGATTCTAACACCTTGTAAACAAGCTCCCTGAACTGTCAAAAAAGTGAGGTTAATACATTCCGTGCAGTGATCTATCTTTCTGCTTTGTATGACGTGTACAACGAAAACGAGCAACAACAGACAAAGCGTAATCGAGCAACAACAGACACAACTTACAATGTTGACATTATTTTGACAACTGAGCTTGCTGAGATGTTGTCTACGTGAAAAAGTGGCCCTTGTCATAGGCTTGGTTTCATCGCCTATAACAACGCACGAAAACATAAAAATAACAATGTCCATAACAACGCAAATATTCACAGTACAAACTTCGGGCTCGTGGTTTTGCTGTCGAGTTCTCCTTATCGTTGGATTTGGAACTGGTTTTACTTTATACGCCTTCAGCCCAAACACTGTTTTGATTTTTGGACAAAACCAGATGACATTCCTATTTTACGAGTCACAGTTCGAACAGAATGGTTCGAGCTTTCCTTTAATCCTTAATCCTTAATCCTTAATCCTTTGATCCTTAATATCCTCTTCACCTTTCGGTCTTTGACAGGATCAGGACGTCCATTGTTTTGATCATTTCTCGGTTTCCTCTCAACAGTCAAACGTTCCGATATTGAACTGAGCACACCGCGAACAGTGGATTTACACGGAAAGAATCAAAAACTCATTAATGGGTAAAATTTCACCCATTTCCCCAAAGAGGGAGTCAACCCATTATATGGGTAAATTAGACTTACCCGTTTATGAGTTCATGGAATAAAAGTCAAGAAATGTTGATGTTGAAGGAGATGCTCGCTCATCACATGAGGCACCAGAGTGAACAACATACGTGTTTGGCTAGAACTGAAAGATATGAAGAGAAGTTTTGATAGTCCGCTAGTGGCAGACTCGGAAACATAGCAGATGTTTTAGGAAATTGAGCGAAAAAGTGTACAGTGGTACTCGAACCAACGACATTTTTGCCTGTCGTTGGTTCGAGTACCACTGTACACATGCCCTTTTCGCTCAATTTTCCTAAAACATCTGCTATGTTTCCGAGCCTGCCGCACACTAGCGGAACTATCAAAAACTTTCTCTTCATATCTTTCAATTCTAGCCAAAAAACATTGTTGTTCACTCTTGGTGCCTCATGGTGATGAGCGAACATCTCCTTCAACATCATAATCGTTACTCCTCGCACGGAGAATATATAAAATAACAATTAATGTATCAAGAAATGTGTTTTTTTTCTTATCTTTGAAAATCACTGCTTTTTTTTTAAAATGGGTAAAAATATAACCATTTTCTGACATTTGTGCGATATACTTGGAGTTTGATAGAACCCCATCATCACCTGCAAATAGAAACCATTAAGCCAAAACCTTCTAACATTACAGACA
Source organism: Aedes japonicus (assembly GCA_034211315.2). Classification (NCBI taxonomy): domain Eukaryota; kingdom Metazoa; phylum Arthropoda; class Insecta; order Diptera; family Culicidae; genus Aedes; species Aedes japonicus. Next base: position 190,216 of record JASCZW010000634.1, read on the forward strand.
GAAACGTACCGAAATCTGAATCCGAAAGCCTAAATGGCGTGAGGTAAGATGGAAGATGTTGAAATACTTTTAAAACCCATTTATGGGTAAAAAATACCCATATATTTGTCAATAGCAAATTATCCAAATGGGTCAAAATATCTTACTCATTTGCTTGTTCTTAATTTTCACATTTTTTTATAGAAGCATACACGCTTGTTCAGATCTACTCTAAAAAGAATAACTTTCACTCAGTTTCGTATTTCCATGCTAAATGTCAAAAACTAAGTAACTAGAAATAAGGAAACTGAGTAAATGCTACTCTGATTTTGAAAGCACTGTTCTTCAGTCCAAGATACGATCAAAAGTTTTCAAGATCGGACGACTGTATGCTGTAAACAACAATTTTTTTTACGTCCAAATGCCGAATTTAATTCAGGCCATGTAATTTTCAATTCAAAGCCTTTAAGGTTTTTGTCATTGTTGTGCCAATCATTCATCTTTGCATGGTGATAGATTTTGTGCATTGTATTTTACTCAAAACGAGGAACCACAGTTTTAGAGCTGCGGTGAACAAACTGGTTTCATCGTTTAACGAATGAATCATTTGTTTGAAGTTATAGGATTAAAAACACTTCGTCGGAGCGCATCGGATTACTCGGGTTACACCTTTTACTCGCTTGTTTAATCAGCTAAAATTAGATACCTAGTAATGTTTACTCTAATTTGACAAGTGACCGAGTTAATCAAAAATGAGTAACCTTACAGCTATTCTAATTTAGATAGTTCCACTTATAACAAAACTGAGTCGTTTTCTACTCAGTTTTGAGAAAATACAAAGAAGCGTGACTGAGTAATGTTTATTCTAATTTTGACAGGTTACCTAGTTGAACAAAAATGAGTAACTCTTTAGATATTCTCATTAAGGTAGCTCAACTTTTAACGAAACTGAGTCGATTAACGAATAGTAGCTACAAACAAGCGTGTACAGGTTTAAAAAATTGTGGAAATTTTACCCATTAATAGGGTTTTGCTCCCTACCGTGTTAATAAACACATTTTGACGTAGAACTACGTGTTTGTTTTCTATACTGGAGTACAATTTAATGGTTTTGAGGGTTAATTACTTTATTCATTTCTTCATAAAAATCAAAATATGTACACCAATCGATCTAAAATATTTCTACACATCATTTATAATAGAGAACTATGTTGATTGTGGGCCACATACTTTCGAAAAATTCATAAATGTTATGCCTTGTCTTAACAATTATTTAACACCTTCAGGCCTCAAAAGTAAAATGGCTGTATAAAATCGCTTGTAATGTATTCCGCAAATTTGTTTAACGTCAATTTTTTTGTATGGGAAATATAAAAAAAACATAAGAGTTTACGGCTTTATTGACGACCTAGAACATCTTAAATATTTGGAAGAAAAAATAAATTCCTTAAATTCCTTATAAAGCGTTGTTTTAGTATGTGGTACATATGCGTACGTATTAGCAAATTTTTGGTGATAAACAATAAATATTTTTGTATCTTTCTGGGATTTCCTAGGTTATCCAAAATGCACTTGAGTTCAGAACTTTAGATCTACAGTTGAAACAATAGATTTGGTGGCTATATTAGATTATGGTTTGTATTCAAACCTATTGAATGTTACTTTTGGAAGGTCGTTCATGCAACCACCAGAGAGACGTTTCTTTTTTATTGGTAACGAATTACTCGTAGCTCATTGGATTGTTTTCGTAGTATTAACGAATGTTCTTTCTGTGTCAACAAATGCTTAGTGCTTTTGACAGTTGCGCGTGTGGCATTAAATACAAAGGTAGCTTCTTAAAACGTACAGATCAGTTTCGTTGCAGAAAACAACGAATTGATTTGCTAGTAATATAAACGAAAATTAATTTTCAGTGCAATAATGCTTGGAAAATTTTTGCCCTGAAGGGTTATTTCAAAGAATATTGCATAGTACAATCTAAATGGCTTACATTTAGCTGCGTAGACCTACGTCATCATTTCGAACAACCCAATGGCGCTGGAGCTTGTAGATTTTTTTTTTTGGCGATTATCGTATTGACAAGTCATGATTTGCCTTACGTCCGTATAACATACTCTCGCACACGTGCTCTTCATTTTTCGCCATCTTGAATAATCATAGGCTTTTTCATCAAAGGCTCCCAACTATGACTCGACGAAATGTTTCACTCCTAGGTGTGAACTTTCAAAAGTTACAGTGATTTGAAGATGTCCGGGTTACTGTGGATACAGACCTTACCTCCAGATAGAACAGGCTCACTGATTCTCCGTCCGATTTTTTTGAGTTCTTGTTTAGATATTGTCGTTGAACTAGAATATCGTTACCCTCACTCTCTCGCCACTTTTGACAGGGGATCCTGTTAACAACATTAAGCAATAGCTCCATGCTTCTGATGTGGGCATGTAAAATGGGAATGATTTCAATTCTTTTGGTGTTTAAAAAATAGGCGCTTTGATGTGGTCACTGAGATCTTTATCCGTTATCCCACATATACAGCACACTTTGGAACTTGTTCCTGTAATCTTGCTGATGACTTTTCCGTCAACTGTAATATTTAAGAGAAATTCTGATATGGCAAATAAAGTAATTTTCAATAATTTCTCAAACAATTTCTGTAATTTCAATGCTTGCAATGTCATAAAAATGTACTCGGATTTTCCAATTCAAATAACCTGCTGAGAAATTAATCAAAAAAATAATGTTAAACAAGAATAATTTAACATCCTCCTCAATTATTTCAACTTATTTGACACTCTACTCGATGAAAAATTTCGACAAAATGGAATTTAAAATCCGCACTAACATTGAATTGATTGAAGGGTTTAATCTATTTTTTCTTTCCCCTTTTAATCCGTCGGTTAATCCTTAGCATTGTTCCACTCTATGCACCCTCTCGTTTCCGTCACATTTTGGCCCCAACCATCTCCCGAGATCTATTGCTCCGAGCGGTGAAGGCTACCATAACTCTAAACACTTCATTGCAGACATTTCAATTCGGCAGACAGTCCGACAGACAGTTTGACGGACACATCACCATTTTCATCATCATCATCATCATCATCATCGTCGTCTTCGCGTTTTCCAGCCTGTGCTAGAGCGATTCAACGAAGGTATCTATTATTTTGGAACCAAACGGTCTCGCAGTTGATTGAAGAAATCACGCGCTCCGTATCTGTACATTGCGCCGCACCACGGCCACGAGATGCTGTAATGGAAATGGTGTGTAAATAATTCGCTCGGCGGTTTTTTTTTGCCTGCGTCCGGATTTTTTTTTATTCGGAATGCTTACTTTCTACTCTATTGAATTTTTACGCATTGCTTCTCTAATCTTTCGAATGGCTACTGCTCGCTGATACATTCCGGGAGGGAACATACGGCTCATTAGCAAACCATAAAAGGAATCTCAACCAGACGAATTCACCCGTGGAAAAATACAGTGAGGTTGGGAAGCAATTAATCGAATTGGAAAGGTCATCAGAACCACACATACAAAACTAAGTTCGTTGAAACTCTAAAAGTGAGAAAATGGTTCTACCCTGTCCTGTCACTAGTGCCAGTTAGAGTAAGAGAATCCTCGGGGCACTATGTCGATTTCCTTCAAACTTTTTCCAATCCACTTTGTTTAGCGAAAATTTCAATTTGAACTGAATTATGCCCAACATGACGGAACCGTTTGCAGAATGCCGTTATTAAAACGAATACAATATCCCACGCAAATTCACTCCGGAGAAAAAGTTCCTCGGTTGCTGGGATTGCGATGTTAGTCGCGTGGGTTGCAACTCCGTTTCGTAAGACCAGAACCGGATGTAAACTCGAAGGTGTGCTTGCGCCAGCCGGGGGGTTTCCATCATTTTCTACTTGCCTTGTTAGGCAACCATCACGACCGGGTTGAGTATAATATGGCTTGGACGGTCCCATTTTCTAGAGAAAATACAAAAGCGCAGGCCGTTCATTTCATGTTAGTCCTTTTTTACGCTATCTAGTATGTGGGTGTTGCGTTCAATTTCGGGGATGGAATTCATTGAATCTACAAAATATGTTCTGGAAATTCTATAACGAGCCACAAAATGTAGCTTGGGCGTTGTTAATTGCGATAAATTGATTGCATTGTTAGGTTGAATTTTGATAATAACGTATCTCTCTCGTTCTCTGTTTTTTCCCTTTTAGGCCACCGGGCTATGGATCCAATATTCTTCTCTCCGCCTAATGGAGTCCCGTCTGAAAGTAAACTGGCAACCTATATGGTGAGTTTTTTTAAGCCAACATGGCACATTTTATCATCGTCTAATTCTAGGTACCATTCAAAGATTTTTTAACTCATGCATGTGTTTGATCCAGCGTTCAATTCATTTTTTTTGAATCACTTAATATAAATCATTGACGAGCGTATTAGTAGAATGATTGTTATTGGAAAAACGATGAAAATTTAAACTCACACTTCACTTGATCATTTTTTTTTGTAAATAATAAGCTGAAACACTTTTTCTAAATGTCACAAGTAATTGCAAGCAGAATTTAATAAGTCGCAGACGAAAGCTTTTCCTACTGGATTTCAAAGAAATTCTTTAAATTCCAGTAGGAAAAGCTTTCGTGCGTACCTTATAAACTTCTTCCGTGTCGAGTGCTCGACTTGATCGAGTCCGATTTGCTCACGTTTACTAGTGATAGTTTGAAAAAAGTATTATCGTTTTTTAAGTTATCAAGCGACGATTTAGTTTAATATATTTTCCAAGTCAAGTTGTCAAGTCAAGTCGAGTTATTAGTACGAGACACTGAAGAAGTCTACACATTGTAGACGAAATACGCGTATCTGTCGAAGATAAGCAAAGGTAGTTGGAATTAAATGGAAAATACTAATTTTTCTTCTAATTTCTAGGAAAATTTTGCTCGGCTTTTTTTTTGCTACTGAGTGTATGCGCTAGAGTGGTACAAAAGAAACAATGTCGTATTTGTACCAAAGGATATGTATCCATCCATTTGAAAAATTGGCCAAAAATGGTGAAAATGGCTGGAGAAAGCACTGTGCAGAAGCTTCTGAGTAGTGTTAAGGAAAATGGTAGGGAACTCGCCTAATGCATGGTAGAAAAATCAAGAAAATTGAAATGTTTACTATATTTCAGAATAAATTAATCAAAAAACCACAGTATAGAAAGAAAGTGTATTTATATTTTTGGAACAGTCTATATAAAGTATAATTTATTCTGTTAAATTTTATAAAAGTTGCTTAACACCACCAGTTATGACTTATACGTTAAAAACTCTCTAGAAATCTACCTAATCGAGTGATCTTATTGAAGAAATCAAACAAGGGTCAATAAAGTTAAAAGGCTGACCACTTTTTTCTAACACTTTCAAGTCTTATACTGAAGTGTAACCTGTCAGGATCATGAAGTCACCAGGGATGTTGCACTGGGCTTGACGGTTGTACCAGTCTTCACTTCCGATTCTTGCTTCTGGTGGAAAGGGCTACAAAAAGGAGGAGAATTCTTGCTGTTTCATAAAAGTAACACAGTTTGGTTTCATAGTTACAGTTATCTTGTCATTTTTGCCGCCTCAACAACTCGGGACGGTATGCGGAAACCGCTTTCACCAAACCAACAATATTCAGCATGCTTGTACGTCATTTGCAATCCAGATAATAGATTTCGTCAAAACTGTAATCGTATTGGTAAGGAAATTGTTACGACCAAGGAGTAACAAGTTCGGGGTTAATCGTTCAGATTCTAGGGGTCGCCTGATATATGAGTCAACGGTCGATTGTTCACGATGTTCATAAATTATTCTTCATGCTTGAACAAGTAATAGAAACCATTCAAAAGATAAACTTACGAACAATTTTTTTTTTCTTAATTGTTCTAGGCAATCTTTCAAACAACTCTTGAGTTCAGAGCTTGATGTTCTATAAAAGATTTTTCTGATGATCAAGAGTAGAGATCTGCATTGCTGCGACCGAATTTATTGAATGGAAAATTCCGCAGAACATCAAAACACTGTAATGAACATATTACAGTATTTCTAGAATATTTACAGCACTTCGTTATCCGTGAATACAGATCTTTTACGATGTCTTTACTGTTCCGTGAGGCTTGAAGCAAATAGCTCCACGGGACATCATAACACTCTGTAATATACATATTACAGTATTTCTAGCATACCTTGCTACTCCAAACTACACAGATCTTGAACACAGTGAACACAGTTCTTGATGTCTTCATGGGTTGTTGAAATAGCCCCGTGGTACATTATAATACTGTAATAGTGCTAGTATTTCTAGAATACTTAAGGTACTCCGAACTAATATCCTTGAGTTCAAATTTAGATATTCCACATGATCAACCACGTGGTTTACGATATCTCTACTGTACAGTTCTGTGAGAAAAACTTAATTAGATATCATTACACCATTTTAGACTTATGACAATATTTTAGAATATCTACGGGGTACTTAAACTATTCTTGAGCTCAGATCATAATATTCTACAATATTATCACGGAAATTTACGACATCGACAGTATACATGCGTTGTTAAGCATCGCGAACATCACAACATGGTACGTCACTTCACTCTCCTCGAGCTCAAATATCGATGTTGTTCATAATTAAAGGGAGATTTACCTGATCCAATGAAGCTTTTGCTACTCATAAGTACGATGTTAACCACGTAAGTCGCCTTGTTGATCATGCAAAACATCAGTACCTGAACTCAAAAGATAGTTTGGTATACCGTAGATAATTCTGGGAATACTGGGGAAATGGCCTGCAACGGTGTTAAGACTTCAAGTACCTTTAAATGCTACAGTTCAGTCAAAACACTCTATACCCTTGTGGACCATGAACATCACCATAATTCAAACTTAAGGACAGTTTGCATGGTCTAGATCATTGATGGTCTAGATCATTGTGACCGTAAGCATACCTGATCAATATTTTTCCTATTTGAAAGAGTTATTTTTGAACAAGTTTGCAGAACAAAAAGTTTCTCTGTGGCTTTGAAAGCCGAATTTTGAAAGCAAATTTAAATCTTGGGTCCTATGATCCATCCGCTGTGTTGAATCGGTTAACATCATGTTCAAAGCTGTCTTGACGATTCGCATCTAGTCAATCCACCAATGGTGGTATAAACTGCCATTCAATTTCATTGACGCTCACTGTTTATTCAATCAATTGTTGAATCAATCAGGAAGTTCATCCCGGTATCCGTTAATAAAGATTGTATCAAAAAAGCAACGCTTTCTTTATGTACAACTTTATTGCATAGGAAATTGATGGAACCTTGGGTTAGTATAGAGAGTAATGTTTACATTTGCAAAATTTCGTCACAATTTGTCAAGTGGTTATCGAAAGTGAAGAAGTGCCTCGACAAAATAATATTATGCGGTCGTGAAAAATCCAGGCCAGTCCCAACGGTTGGGAATCGACAATTCGACCATATCCCGTGAGGTAAAATCGCTTCAAAGAGACCAAGACGACCCTGCGCACAGTGTTAATCGTGGTTGAAATCGGACTTATTTAAAAAGCTGCCGGTATTGAACTGATGCTTTTCTATAGGGAAAAAATGTCAATAAACCGGATTGACACTCTTTCATCCTGAGCAGGGCATGATAAATGGATCTTTTATCCCTACCAGTTTTACATCAGTGTGTGTTTTTCAAGTTTAATCTGTATAACTACTATCTCCGCTGCATGTTTTGCGGGGAAAATGAACGTACATATATTACGTGAACATTTTAAGGAATCGAATGGGCTTCAGCCCATGCTGTGCTACGTCCGAAAAATAGCTTTATTTTATCCCATTTCACCCTAAATATGCGTTTTTCAGTTTTTAACCCTAGAACTACAATTGCCGTTATATTATTTATCTGAAAAGGAGCCTAACTTATGTTAAAAGGTCTGGAAAATTAAATGGTGTTAGGTTCGTGTTGTGTCGTGGTCAAGAAATAGTCGAGAAATAGAAATTTTCTGGTTGGGACCATGCTAATGACATATGCATAATGTCCGTCAAATTGTCCTCTGGTGATGTTTTGAGGGTGAACGGGCGAAATGAACTATCATCTGGATCAAAGGTCAGCATGCATCATCATCTGATTCTTATATTTTCATTAATTTTATTTCGCCAGATGCGCGAAGATTGTGCTTTAATTAGATAAAAACCTGAAAAACACACCGATGTAGCGTGAAATAGCGAAATGACAATTACCATGCCCTAGGATGAAAGTGACGTTATCAATTTATTGGCATTTTTTTCCTATAGAAAAGCATTAGTTCATGTATCAATACCAGCGGATTTTAAATAAGTCCGATTACAGCCTCGATTATCGGCGAGCTGGCAGCGAAAAAGCGAAACGACCGATCCCGTGAACGCAAGGAAAAAACGACAAGGATTTGAAGAAAGAGCTGATGAAAGTGTGTAAGAAAGATGGCGCAAGTGTCGCACAGGTTTTGAAGCGTAGCGTTAAATCCAAGGTGGGGGGCCTTTAGCCTGAGTAGGAGGTTGAATAAACCAGCTTTGCAAAACAAAGCTAGTTTGTGCCGACTTACAGACTGTTTCAAAATAAACTCATGGCGGTCGATTCTTCGCTGGAACGGTGACTCCTGGTGGTGGATTACCTACGAGTAGTTTTTGCTGGAATATTTTTTGGTTGTTTGGCTGTTTTAATTTCATACGAACAACGAAGATTACACGTAAAATAATCTTGGACGCAACATTTAAATCTTATTACAGCAAGCGTAAACAACGAATTCGCTTGCAATCTTTCATACAACAGACGAGAACCAGGCGTTATCTGGTTGCTCATCATGGCAGAAAATAATGGGGAATTTCATGTAAATAATAGCTTAGATAACGCATGAATCTAGCCTTTTGAATAAAAGATTTCAAACTTTGTTGTATGGCGCGGGAAAGATTGCATACAATTTCGTTGTTTAAAGTTGCTTTGGCTTGGATTTAAACGAGGGAAATTTTACACGCTTGTTAAAATTCATTATTTTTTCTGTGCGATTCAGGCGAGGTTCGGCTTCAATTAACAAGAAATATCTCATGAATTAATGCCAAATCTAGTATTGCCAGTTTATGTGCCTTTGATAACGCAGAAAATTACATTACGTTTAGGGTCAGTGAAATTTCTTTTTCTTATCCCAACCCATGTTAAATTCCGTATACTGAAACGGAAAAGTAAAGAATCGAAAGAATTTCTGCAGCAGTATCCATCTGAAAGAACGAAAGATGAAAATGGAATTAAAGGTTTCCACGCAAACTAATGAGAGCTGTCACTTTTACTTACGGGAAAATATTCCGCTCGATTATTCCGTAAGTGAAGGTGACAATTGTTCCATGCAGATCAATTGTCAAAATTCCGCTTGGTAATATTGTACAAAATCTCCGTAACCTCTTACTTTTTTAGGTCGATACTGGCCTTTTCTGCAAACTGTGACAGTGACTGCTCATGCGATTTGCTCACAAGTTTTCTTTGAATTCTGATTGGAAGAAAAACGCCAAAGTTGATTTTACATATAAACTCTTCGAAACATCCACATAATTGATAACTATACGATTTTTAACGTAGACTACGTTTTTATTTTCAGAAGAGGTACCCTGTGAGAGCGTCACGAAAAAGTGGTTTTGTGAAATTTCCAACCGATTGGAAATATTTCTAACGATTTGTTGCATTGTTGAAAGCTTTTAAGGTTTACCTTTAATCTGTATATTTACTAAATAAAGGTTATATTTTATAATTGTGAAAATTGATGAGTTCAAGCCATTTTTCGCAAGTGTTTCTTTAGGGAGGCTTCACAATCGAGCAACAAAGGATTTTGGGTTGAAGTTAGACATAGCAGGATTAGTCAAATACCTATTATTTTTGTTCTATGTTAACAGTTCGTACAACCATATCGATCTGTGCTTAGTTGTGGTTCTCTTGAATGAAGCTAAAGTGAGGTTAAACATAATAGTATCTAAAACTGTAATGGATAATAACTTTCTAGCTATTTTTCAAACTGTATGATTTTGGTCAGTATCGTCATTATCGTCAATTTTGTTATCTTTTTTATCACCAATTGCTTTGCTTAGGGAAGGTCCATTAATTATGTCAAGCAACAAGGGAAGAGGGGGGTGTTGTGGAGAAAACGTGACGATCCATACAAAAAATTGAAGGTTCATACAAAAACGTGACAAGGGGAAGAGCAAAGTGACGTTTCATGCAGATCGAAAAATTATTTCGAAAGAGCGCCATCTACGACGTTTAACCTCAATTTTGCGTTACCTGTATTCTTTCATAATTCTTCATTGCAAAACAACTCAATTCTAAATTGGTCTAAGTGGCAAGTTATCAGCTTAAAAAATCGAAAATATTATTTTGGAACACCCTAGCTTAAAATGTGTTACCATAATGCTTAATTCAGAGAATAAAGTCGATTTTTTTTCTTAAAACCAACAAATATTTTATGCATTGGGTTACTTGGGTGACCTGTTAGTACAATCATAATAAATAAATAATTTACAGAGTCAATATTTTCAATTAAATTTGATTGCATTAGGTTCATACAGTATTCTGAAAGTATTGTGGTGAATTTACTAGAATCTTTGTTTGCTTCAAAACATTGCAGCATATTTTTCGCAATCAAACAAAGTCCCACTTAATACTAACAACATTTTTTCAAACCTTCCAATTTCAGAGTCGACAGAACGTTTCAACACCGACGTATGGGTTGTCAACGGCCTCAGCAAACTTAATCTTGACTCTCCTATATCGATTAAGAAAAACTCAGGTTAGTGCACTATTAGAGCCAGGCAATTGCCCCTCCCACGTCAAAACTAGTAGTTAACCATAACTCACCCATTTTGCTTTCAATTCCATTTCCGTTGTTGTTTGCAGACTCCCAGTCGCCAGAATTCATTCCAAACAATCGTCTCAACACATCATCATCACCAAATTTTCACCTTCGCTGTCATACTCGATACTCGGCAGCAACGGTAGCACGGTACCGGCTGGTGGCAACAGGATAACGTCAAACAATGGCACAACGGTGGTCGCGGCAGTGGAAATGCTGTAGGCCTGTCGTCCCCGGTCAGTCCCAGGCAATACAGCTTTCATCGGTGGCGACGGCGATTATCCTCAATGGCAGCGGCGGTCTAGCGGGTGGAGGAGGCGGAGGTGGAGGCGGAGGAGGGGTGGAGGAAACGGGAACGGTTCCGGGGTTAAATCCCCAAGCCAGTAGTTACGGGAGTGCATCCTCGGTAGTCAGTTCAGCAATAGCTCAACGTATGCTGTGACGCCCATCAAGGGTGTTGTTGCAATTTGTGATGCGGAAAATGTTTCACCGAAAAGCGACGGAACATCGGTGCTAGCGTGGATCTAATTAGCACCTTTGCCAGTCAGTTGTCTAGTTTCTTCTGCTTGGCGTCAGTAATTAGCTCGCCCTTCCGGCACTGGACGAAATGGTACTGATTAGGCTTTTGTATTTATTTTTTTTTTCTTTTTGTATTTTTCTTAACGCTGTTTCTTCAAGGTCGAAGTTTACTCCGTAACGAATCACCAGAGTACTACATCTCCCCGGAATTACGCCTCAACCATCACCACGCCAATTACCACCAACATTCATCAAGTAGCGTCGTTTAGAATATACATTCTGATCACTCAAATTTCTAACGGAGTTTTGTTTTCCATCTTCAAGGATTGAACGAACTGCACTTTCAGGAGAATGTCGGTGGGACGACGTATTTCTATCCGACCGCAGCAAACCATCAATTAACACCGAGTAGTACAGTTAACACGACTGATAATACCTTTGTCCACGTAGCAAGCTCACAAATTAATTTAAGTTACACACATCCAGGTGAGTTCGTTGAATTTATCGATTTTTTTCTTCAATTGTGAAAGATGATTCTTCTTCCAGGACATGTCTACCTGGGACCTGCATCACACGTTGTCAACATGCAGCAAGTAAAGGCAATGTTTATCGATGGTATACTTCTTGCAGGACGAACTGAGAAACGATATTTTATCTAGGAACGAAATAGTCAATAGTATTGAAACCGAGGTCAAGGTAGAAAAAGGTTCACACAGTTGGAAGTTTCGTTATTGACTGTTTTTTTCTGTTTTTAGATTTACCTCAGGAAGTGAGAACTATCATTCGTTAAGCCAATAGAGTCTTTGCTAGTCCATCCAAGCTACCGGTACAGTCGTCCACCTACAAAGCCACACAATCTAACGGGCGTGAAATACTGCCTTAGACGTCTCCATGGTAAGATATTTTTAACTTTAAAGGTGTCGATTGAGACCCACTAAAACTTCTTATGTTTTAAAGTAATTTATCACAAAAAATTTAAATGTTTTCCCTAACCATCAGTTGTTTTTGAGATACTTAAAATGTCTTTTGCAAAATGGTTGAAAAATATAGTAAATTTTCAAACGTTTCTGTTATTTAAAATAAATAATTTGCCTATTGTTTTTCAGCTATTGATTATTCAAATACTCTCAAAGATATATTGATGACGAGTGGCCATTTATGCATTCTATCAACCTTTAATTAAAATCTTTCTATAAATAGACTCAGCAGTTGAGAAACTTTTTAAAGCATTTCAAATTAATGATAGGGTTTGACAACCCTCCAATTGGGTCATAAATTTCAACCGAACATTTGGTATGGCCGCATTCAAAATAGTCAGTCATTGTTCTTGAAAATGCTTCGAAGTTTGTCTGCTTTCTATACATTGGATCTGTATCTATGGCATTTGGTTGAATGGCTTTTGGTCAAATGACATTTAGTCAAAAAGACATCTCGTCTAAAAGACATGTTGTCGAAAGAACATCTCATCAAAAGGACAATTCGAATTCAGATTAAATCCCAAGTTTGTAAAATTTCGTCAATGGGAAGTATAGATTAGAACATTTTGATCGGAAGAGAGAATAGAGAACACATATGGTGACGTTGTTCCGCGTTTTGCATGGAAAATGCAACTAAACGCTTGTCATCCAGAATTACTGCTACAGTATAGTTTAGTAATTTCATTTTGAATTTGATTTTACATAGTTACTCATATAAAAGAAACTAGCATTGTTTTTTCCATCATCCACTTAACCTTGTTTAGACAGCTAAGTTGTAACATGATATAAGAGTGCTTATAAAACATCGAAAAGGAACATCTAATCCAGAAAGCCTTGTAGTACACTGATGGGCAAAATAAAGTGCCTACCTCATCAATTTTTGAATTTCTATCATTTATTTGGTTCAAACTAGAGTAAACACACTTAAGTATTTTTTGATACCGTATTTTTTATATTATTTTCAAGTTTCACTTATGGAACGATAATACAAAAAGAGTTCGTCTTGAAAAAACTAAGAAATCAATTTGTACAGGCAAAAAAAAAAAGCAACAAAATAAAGTGCTCACTTCAAAAATCGATAAACCGATATGTTTTCGATAAGTTTCCGAGAGACACCTCGATTGGTTTGAAGCAAACGGTTTTTTTAGACGGGATGGATAATCTGCAACCAGATACCTGAAGAGCTCAGGGTGTGGGGATGAGGGTGCCAACTCCTCGACCCACTAAAAATCCACCCTTAAGCCCTGGAACCTCTCCGGAACCACCTTTCGGTATTACTTCGAGGAGGGGGCTATTGTGCTATGTTAAGCACCCTCTATGTTGAACTACTTAGGGCTTTTATAGTTAGGTGCCTTTGGTCATTTCGCCATTTTTGTTGGAGATCGAGGACGATCTGGGAGGCTGCTACGCATACCGCGTCCCAGTTGTCCCGGTTCTGGCACATCCTCTGGACGAAATTATCCGGAGTCGTGTCGAGACCGCTTACGGCAAACATGCCGAATCTCACGCCGACGAAGCGAGGTCATGCGAAGAACACGTGTTCCGCAGTTTCCTCAATAACCGCGCACTCGCTGCATGCGGAGGACTGTGCATGCACATATTTGTGAAGGTATTGTCTAAAACAGCCGTGGCCAGACAATATCTGCGTTAAGTGTAAGTTCACTTCACCGTGTCGCCTACCAACCCACCCGATTAATTCCGGGATTAGTCGATGAGTCCACCGACCTTTGGTGGAGTTGTTCCATTCCCTTTGCCACTTAACCATGGATGCGGCTCTAGTGGTCTTCCGAATACCTCTTGTTCCACGTTGTTCGAAGCACTCTACGTCCTCTTTTATGACAATGCCTATTAGCATCATCCCCGCTAGGACCGCGTCGCGTGACACCGTTCGGTATGCACTTAGCACTCTTAGGCACATTGGTACTCGCGACCTTACTAACGTAGCTCTAGGTACTCAAGGCGATGATCCATGCCGGCCCGCCGTACCTAAGTATGGACAGGGTGACACTGGCCAGGAGTTTCCTTGCACCGCGGAGCTATTCAACATCATGCGGGATAATGCCGATATAGCCATAGAGGCTTTCTTGCAGACGTAATCGACGTGACTGACAAGGGCAGCTTATCGCCAAGCACGACCCTAAGATACCTCAAAGACCTCTTCGATTCTATTGTGCAGTTATTAACCTCCGTGATCTCAGTCTTATGGTGGGCTAGCTCCAATTGCCTGGAACTCATCCATCTCTCCACAATGCCAATGGACCTCTTCGATGGATTCACCATGTATCTCCAGGGTGATGTCGTTCGCGAACCCGACTACCTTCACCCACTATCCACTACCTTCACCCATCGTGTTCCATAACATCGAACTTTGTGGGACGCCTGCGGTGATCTGGACACGTTTCTGGCCTGCCTCTGCGTTGTATACCAGCACGCGATTCTGGAAACAACTTTCAATAATCTTGTACAGATACCCAGGAACCTAAAGGCGTTGGAGCGAGTCGGCAATAGCAACCCAACTGGCGCTATTGAATGCATTTCTCACATCAAGGGTGCGCTGGATTGCCACCTCAGCCGTCTTGGTGACGGACAGGATGGCATTCACCGCCGACTTCCCTTCACAGAAGCCAAACTGGTTATTATACAGACCGCATATACCCTCCGTGTATATTGTCAGTCTGTTGAGGATTACTCTCTCGAGCACCTGATCCGCTGTATCCAACAGATATATAGGTCTATATGCCGATGGATCTCCTGGTGGTTTCCCTGTCTTTGGTAGCCTCACAAGGGCCCGAATTTTCCAGGCATCTGGGAAAACGCCTTCGTCCAAGCACTTTTGCATCGCCACCCTGAACTTTTCGGGATCCAGCAAGAGAACCGTCTTGATAAAGGGCGATACGGTCAAAATTTGGTCAATATCAACTTGACGTATTTCTTTCAATTTTGCATTTAAAAAACCTGAACACCCCTCATTTTGAAGGTGTGTGTGTAGAATGTTGCTCCTATTTTGATTTTGGAATTCACTCTTCAGTTGTCAAAATGCCGTCCAAGCAAGAAGAGCAGCTCGCGCATCGCGAAAATCCGAGCTACTCGCACGCAAAGTTGGCAAAATCGCTAAAAGTTGCCAAATCAACCGTTACAAATGTAATTAAAGTGTTTGGAGAACGTTTGTCGACAGCCAGGAAGTATGGATCGGGGGGAAATCGAGCTGAGACGACAAAGAGAGTTGCCGGTAGTTTCAAGCGAAACCCTAACCTATCTCTCCGAGATGCCGCAAATAAGCTGGGTGTATCGTCTACAACCGTGCATCGAGCCAAAAAACGAGCCGGACTATCGACTTACAAGAAGGTAGTGACTCCAAATCGCGATGATAAACAAAATACGACGGCCAAAGCGCGATCCCGGAGGCTGTACACGACGATGCTGACGAAGTTTGACTGCGTGGTAATGGACGACGAAACCTACGTCAAAGCCGACTACAAGCAGCTTCCGGGACAGGAGTTTTATACGGCAAAAGGAAGGAGAAAGGTAGCAGATATTTTCAAGCACACGAAACTGTCAAAGTTCGCATAGAAATATCTGGTTTGGCAAGCCATCTGTACCTGTAGCTTGAAAAGCAGCATTTTCATAGCTTCCGGGACTGTCAACCAAGAAATTTACGTGAAAGAGTGTTTGAATAAACGTCTGCTGCCTTTCCTGAAGAAACACGGTTGTTCCGTGCTGTTTTGGCCGGATTTGGCATCTTGCCATTACGGTAAAAAGGCCATGGAGTGGTACGCCGCCAACAACGTGCAGGTGGTTCCCAAGGACAAGAACCCTCCCAACACGCCAGAGCTCCGCCCAATTGAGAAATACTGGGCTATTGTCAAGCGGAACCTAAAGAAGACCAAAAAACTGCTAAGGACGAGCAGCAGTTCAAGGCAAACTGGCTTTCTGCGGCGAAGAAGGTGGACAAGGTGGCTGTACAAAATCTGATGGCAGGGGTCAAGCGTAAGGCCCGGCAATTCGGATTTGGAAAAGCGGAAGCCTAACTGAATATTTTTCCTGAATTTTATACTAATTGAACTTGAAAAAGAAATTTAATTTGATTTTTTAAATAAACGATTTCACCGATTTACACGCGTTTTCCCTTGACCAAATTTTGACCGTATCACCCTTTAGCCAGGTTCGGAATACCATCCGGTCCCAGCGCTTTGTTCACCTTTAGCGACTTTGTCATCGCAATGATTTCCTCGTTTGTAACGGTCGCTTCGTCACTTTCGCCCGCAGTGCTTTTATCAATTCAGCCATCATAGGAGGCCAGGGTCTCTGGTCGTGGCTCGGAAAGAGTCCCCCAATGATAACCTGTAATAACTCTGGTGATTGCTCGGTTGAAGGTTTCGTGTCCTTGGTTTACCCCATTACCACCCGATAGGCGACACCCCATGGATTCGCGTTGGCTTTCGAACACAGACCCTTAAAGCAGGCTCGTCTGCTGGCCTTTATTTCTTTCTTGAGTGCGGCCTTAGCGGTGGCTAGCACCACACGGCACTCCGTTCTTTCAATGTCCGGTCGCGCTTTTTGCATCCTCCTTCTAGCTCGGTGGTAGGTTTTTTGGAGGTCGGCAATCGTCTCTGTCCACCAATAAACCTTCCATCCCTAGGTTTTACCTTTCTGGGCACGGTTGCGTCGCACACTCGTGCAAGAAGTGCTACGAGTTGATCACCGCGAGGATCTTGGGTATCGCTCAATCTCTGTTCTCGCTCTAGCGCCTCTTCACTAGCTTCCATCTGCAGGCAAACGGAGTGAGTGCTCCTAGCGCTGTGGGTGATGCTGTAGCGAACCGTCAGGTGGTCACTATAGGAGTAGCCATCCTCCACCTTCCAGTTGTTCAACAGCCCGGGGCTGCAGAACGTCACGTCTATAATCGACTTCGCTTCGTTTCTATGGTAGGTACTACTAGTACCTACGTTGGCCAGGTCTACGTTGAGCCTGGCCAGGACCTCCAGCAGAATCTGGGCCCTTGGGTTGGTAAACCGACTGCCCCATTCTAACGCCCAAGCGTTAAAGTTACCCGCTAATACTAGCGGGCTACGGCCAGTTAGCTCTATTGTCATCCAATCTACCATTTGTGCCAACTGGTCAACCGACCACCTCGGCGGCGAACAAATGAACATTCCGTTCACTTTTGCGACTGCGATGCCTTCGTTTAAGGTGGGCACAACCTCCTGGACTAGGAACTTGCCCGTCATCCATAATACCGCCTTCTTAGACCTACCAGTAACCCAGTTTCCGTTACCGACAGGGATACGATATGGATTGGATATGATGGCGATATCCGTTCCTGACTCGTGAACTGCCTGACACAGTAGTTGTTGGGCCGCCTCACAGTGGTTTAGGTTCAGTTGGGTTACCCGCACTGTATTTGGCTTTTGGTTTACCCTTGTAGGCCGGGCACTTAGGACCTCCCGTGGCAATTGCAATCATACCCTATGCCCAGGGAGTCGAGACATTTTCCTTAACGAAAAATTCCTAGACCTGACCGGGAATCGAACCCTGCAGCCTCCAGCATGGTATTTCTTTGAAGCTGCGCCTTTACCAACTGAGTTGAGGGAGGACTTTGGCGAATTGTACCCCAAATTTTCATCAAGGTGCATTTTCGATGGGAAATTCTCCGATTTAAATTTAGTTTTAACATAGTTAAAGAATTGTTTTGGATAGGATTTCAGCTCCATTTTGGGTTTTTGTACTCATTGTTTTCAAAGATAATATCAACGACTTGATTCAGCTGGGCAAATATTGAAATAATTTACCAGATTCTTTTATGTGATTTATGTGCTTTTACTTGCGGTATTTTTTCTAATTTTTTGATTGGTTAATTATACCACACTGGATGCTTTGAATAACTTTTCGCCTTATTATTTCCAATGGTACATGTTCAACTACTACTTCGAATATCATTTTTTGAAATATATCAACAGAAGATTCGATATTTTCCACATTTCTAATAATTCTTGGACTAAGCCAATACCTTATAAAGTCAAAGTTTGTCAACTGATATTGAAATACTCTTCATATTCACTGTCGTCGGGTTCTGTTGATGTAGAAATAACTCAGTTGATGTGTAAAATGCTTCAGTTTTCTAAAGGGCCTGTTCCTAAACCACGTAGACTTATTTTTGAAAATCTTAGACAAAGGGTACACTTTTCTCCACACTTTTTTTTTAAATTTTGTATGAAGGGTAGACTTTGGTAAGATAATACTCCACAGGTAACCAATAAGCATTAGCATATGCTGTAAATCAACCCCATATCTGATTTTCAGATTCTAAAAGCATTATATTAGCATTATATCAGCATCTTGAATGCTATCTGTTGTAAAGTTGGATATCAAATGCTATTTAAAGACGTGTAGCCTGTTATAAACATTTCGAATGCAAAAAAGCATTAATGAAGCATTATCATAGCATTGCAGTAAAGCAGCCGTATATTGGGCCAAAAGTGGAATTTATGATGCATTTAAGGTGACTTAAATGCTTGATAGGCTGTCGTAAAGAAGCTGTGGAGGTACTTTTTGGTTACTTGGGTAGTACACGACATTGAAGAAGTCTGCACATTGTAGACGAAATACGCGTATCTGTCAAAATAAGCAAATGTAGTTTGAATTAAACGGAAAATACTAATTCTTCTTCTCATTTCTAGTTATCATAGAATTGTTAATTCAACTTTGGAGTATAACAAGATAGAAATTCGGTGCAAAATGATTGAGTAATTAGTGGATCCAATATGACCCGGATGCATTATTCGTAACTTTTTTTTTGCAGCCCTTCAGAAACGCGCAAAAAAGTAATTCAATGGAAAAAGTATTTTTCTACTTATACATACAACATATTTTACAACAAATCTCAAATGAACAATATAGTTAAAATTGATATCCATCCGCAAATGCCCAAGTTAAGAAGTTCAAAAAAAAACTCCATTATTTTTTCCAGCAATTTCTTAATTTTCATCTCACAACTTCCGTCAAACCAAATATTATTATGACTAATGGAGAATATTTCCTGCACTCTCATCAACAGGTTTCCGTCTCCAGTCGACAAAATGCATGCAGATAGTCGATATGTGGAAAAAGCTACAGCACACCAACGTAGTACAACTTCGAGAAGTATTCACTACGAAAACCTTTGGTGATAATTGTAAGTACTCCAAATACCGCAAACCTTCCACAACTATCATCACCGTCCATTTCTTCTCAACAGCCTTGGTGATAGTGTACGACTATCACCCCGGATCGCAGACGTTACTCTCGAAATACTTCATCCCGAGCGCAGAACCAACAAACGGCTATTCCGATCCATTCTCCGGCGAAGCACGACCCTTCAGGTGGATACCGCTTGTAGCCGAAGTTGCGAAATGTTTAACAAAACTTCTCTATCCACAGCCACAAGGCATCCCTTCATCGGGCGGCTGCCAGCACACTCCTGCCGGAGAACGAAATCTGGTCAATTATCATCCAGCTGTCCGCCGGACTGCGGGCAATGCACCAAGCTGGTTTGGCCTGCCGGTACACCATTCCTAATTGTTTGAAGTAATTGTATTTTACGCCAAATGTTTCAATTTTAGAACACTGGACCCAACGAAAATCATCATCACTGGCAAGCGGATCCGATTCAGTTGCGTAGCGATATCGGACCTTGCCACGTATGATGCAAGTCAGACGAACCCCCTGACCGTTGTCAATCATCATCAACAGGTTGGTTTTCTCATAACATAACTCTTCGCTTATTCACCACCCCATTCCCCGCAGGATGACCTAACGGCACTGGGAAAATTGATCCTGGCCCTCGCCTGTCGAAGCTTACAATCTGTACAACGAGATCAGATTCAGAACAGTATTGAGCTAATATCGCGGCACTACTCGTCGGATTTGAGGAACATAATTTTGTAAGATAGTTTCGCCGGAACAACGTTCAAAAGCGGAATTTTATCGTTCGTTCCCTTTCAGATACTTACTATCATCGAGCAACCGACGCTCGGTGACGGAGATCATGCCAATGATTGGTGCTCGTTTCTATGTGCAACTTGACGCACTACAATCCCAATGTGATATCCAGGAGGACGAACTGGCCCGGGAGATGGAAAATGGCCGGCTCTATCGGGTGCTGGTCAAGCTGGGAACGATCAACGAGCGGCCAGAGTGAGTATCCTCCCTGGCATCCGTGGTGGCTTTTGTTGCTGATCATACGATTATCATTTCAGACTCAACCTGGACGTAACGTGGTCGGAAACGGGCGATCGTTACATGCTGAAACTGTTTCGTGATTACCTCTTTCACACCGTCACGGAGGACGGCCGTCCTTGGCTGAATCAGTCCCACATCGTGCAGTGTCTCAACAAGCTGGACGCGGGCACCATGGAGAAGGTATGGATTTATTTATTCCTATGTGACAACATCCATTTTTGAGACAGTTTGTTTTTTGTTGCTCGGTTCAAGCCGGAAGAACAAGGAGTAGGCTTCGGTAAATTATAATGTTTTGAAGTGGTAATATCCTTCTTATCAACATGCAACCTTAGGAGTGGGCAGTAATTTCTGCTAGAACCAAAGATGTGAAGAGAAAGTATTAATAGGTCCGTTAGAGCACGACAGGCTGTGAAATTGAATAGAAACAGTTGAAATTGAGCGGAGGGCTTATCAAGCTTGTTACGCTTCTCAAAGAAACGACATGTATTTCTACAGGCTGCCAATACGATGCTAACATCGCGTTTGATATTATACTCCCTATTTTTGCAAAATCATAAAGTTTAATATGTCGCAAGCCAGGTTTTGGAAAAGATTTTAGTATAACCACTTCTCCGGAGGAACTCGGATCCCGCAGTTCCCGGCTTCTTTTCGTGGCCAGTATAGGCAGAAACTCTCAAAATGTCTTTTGATGACCTAATTATGCTTAATCATGAAGTTGTATATGCCGCATGCCATGTTTTGCATCTTAAAATATTTTGCCAACCATCCCTGGACAACTATAAACAAGGATAATATTGTGATCTATTGTAAAAAACCGCAACAAAATCCGGTGGCTAACGATGGAGTTTCATCAATTTTAAATATGCAATTTTCTGTTTCAGAGGGATTGGAGACGTACGTGTTAAAGACCACGTGCTCCGGTGTCACATGGACGTCTGCGCACTCCGGGAAAAAGAGTGACGCTGCGTGTACGAATCGATGCAAATATTGTCTGAAGCAACCATGGCCAGACAGAAATTGCGTAAGGTCTTCTACCTCTCCATACTTCCTCTTCATCCAGATCGACAAATCCGGTATGAGCAGGTGCGTCCATCGACCATTCACCCCGTGTCCCATTCTCGTAGCCATCTAGTCATCGACTCCGCTCTCACCAGCTTTGGAACTCCTCTGATATTCTTCCGAGAGATTGATGCCAATCGGGATCATTCCGGCAATGATGCATACTGCTTCCGATGAAATAGTTCGGTATGCACTCACGACTCGCATGGACTCCAGGTACTGCTCAATTTCGCCCGGTTTCGCTTGGTTTCCATGATTCTGGCTACCGCATTGATGGCCTTCGGCGCCTTTCCACATGTATAATCTACGTGGCTGTTGAAATTTAGCCGGTCGTCGATCATCACACCCAAATACTTCAGCACGCACTTCAAGGCTATGGCAAGCCCTCTGATGACGATTACTACTCGCTGTACCGCTTTGCGGTTGCTGACCATTAGCACCTCCGTTTTGTGATGGGCTATCTGCAGCTTCGTTCCCTGAATCCAGCTTTAAATTATGCCGATTGCTTCGGTCGCCAGCATTTCCACTTTTTCCAGTGTTTCACCTTTTACTGATAATACTATGTCATCTGCAAATCCAACGATCTTTACGCCTGTGGGAAGCTTCACCGTCAGCACACCGTTGTACATCCCGTTCCAAAGTGTTTGTCCAAGGATGGAACCTTGCGGAACTCCCACCGTGATGTTCACCGATTTCCTCCCCAAGGAGATCTCGTAGATCCGCACCCGGTTCTGAAAGTAACTTTTCAGAATTCTGAATAGGTAATCAGGGAGCACATTCTTGAACATTTCCAGGAATGCCTGAATCGCCACTTTCAGAGCGACGTTAGAGATTCCATCCGGTGCCCTGTTCACCTTAATTCCTTTCGCTACTGTCACGAGCACCTCGTTCGAGACTTGCATGCTCTCAATGTTATTTCTTATTGCTTCACTGTACAGTGTACGTGGCCACGTCGTAGGCTCGTGTGTCGGGAAGAGTCCATCTACGATAACCTCCAGTTTTGCTGGACATAGCTCTGAAGCTATTGTTGGGCGCCCCAGGTGTTAAAATCAGCGGCTCGGCACAGCTCCTTGTAGTAGTTCGTCTTGCTCAGTCTTATATCTCGTTGTAATTCTTGGCCGCTCGGAACACCACCATATGTACCTCTCTGTCACCTGCGGTTTTGGCTCTCTGGACACGTATTCTGGCTTTGAGACAACTAGTGCGAAGAATGCTATGTTGCTCATTCCACCAGTAAGCTGGGCACCGCTTGTTCCTCGGCTTGGTTGCGTCGCATGCCCTTACTAAAGTATTCGTCTGCTGGTCCGCGTTTCAATTCGAGAGTGCCTCAACAAAGAGTTCCTTGTCGAAGACCTTCGTCTTCCACTTCCGCTCGCAACTATTTGTCCTTTGTATTGCGACAGGATTTCCCTGGCCGATTCTGTACCGGATCGCCAGATGGTCGCTATGGGTATACTCCTCACACACTCCCCAGTTCATATTTGTCATCAGCGACGGACTACAGAAGGTAACATCGATGACGGATTCACGACCGTTTCTAGCGTTGATAAATCTGCTGCCCCACTCTCCAGCCCAAGCATTGAAGTCTCCTCCGATGACGACCGGTCTTCTTCCGATGAGCTTTTCAGTCAATGCATCCAGCATCTGGTGAAACTGCTTCATGGTCCACCTTGGGGGTGCATTACAGCTGCATACAAAATTCCCGTTGATTTCGACGATCACGAACCCTCCGCGTGAACTGGACACTACTTCCTGAATAGGGAATCTGCCCATCACCTGTACCGCAGCCATCGCCGCTCTATCTGCAACCCAGTTTCCGTTATCGGGAGGCACACGATACGGTTCCGCAATGATTGCGACGTAACATTTTGTTTCTGTTGTTGACTGCCACATCAGTTGCTGTGTTATGTCGCAATGATTGAGGTTAATTTGAGACGCCTCCATTTCTGCCGACCTGCTCTCGCCTTTTTATATACTGGGTATCTGAAACCCCCCGACATGTGGTTGCTTCCGTCCTCCTTTTCGTAAAGTTTTTTTTTTTTCATCTTTTTTGTTTTTTCCTCCGTTGTCCTCTGCTATCTCTACACGTTGTAGAAAGTCGCCTATCGTGATCCCTTGGTTATCTTTGAATCAGGGAGGCCATCCTAGGGATGACACGGTCCTTCATAGGAAAAATGACTACTCCTACAAAAAAGTGTTGTAGCACAAAATAAGTCAAGTTTAAGAAAAAAATATTGAAAAAAAAACCAAAATAAGCCCTACACTGAAAAAATAATAATTTTTAAAAATTCAAAGTCAATTTAAAAAAACACTATTTTTGATATCGATGAAATTTTGCCTGAAGATAGGTAATTCTGATCCCTACCAACCGATCATACATCACAAGATAGGATGTTTTAAGAAAACAAACTTTTTCTAACAAAAACTTTTTCATGTCCCATTGATTTTTTGTTCAGTGTATTTTTTTATTATTGTTAGCTTTGTAGTAGAAATCTTTGCCACAGCACTATCACTTAACTTTTTTCGGTGTTCACACGATTGATTTTTTTTTTGTGGTAGCAGGTATTCAGTTGCGAGCTTTTGAAAAATTAAATTTGGAAGTAAACATGAGCACTTTCGGTAGCTATGGACAGAGAATGAAAAAATTGCTGCTGTTGCTGCGTACATCATATTGCAAAGGTGGATAAAACGTAAAAAGCCTGGACAAAATCATAGATTGCTCGCATTAAAGGCTAGGTTACGAAAATCCCGATTATTATTTCAGGGATATTCTTCAGAAAAGTTCAGAGAAGTTCTTCAGGGTAGTTAATGCAAGCTTTTTAGAGAAATTCGTTAAACTTCATTAGAGAACTTCAGGGAAGTTCTTCAGAGAAATACAGGAACGTTCAGGGAAGTCCTTCAGAGAACTTTGAAGAAGTTCTACAAAGAAGATCAGGGAAGTTCTTTAGAGAGATTCAGATAATTGTTCACAAAAGTTTGCGAAAGTTTTTCAGCCAATTTCAGGAAAGTAATTTCTAGGAAGTTCTCCAATGGATTTTTTTTCAGAGGAATTTGAGCAGTTCTTCAGAGGAACGTCAGGGAAGTTCTTCAGAAAACTTCGGTGAAATTCTGCAGATAACTTCAGGGACGTTCTACAAAGAACTTCGGTTAAGTTCTGTAGAGAATTTGGGAAGTTCTTCAGAAAATTCTTCATGAAGTTTCAGAGAATTTCGTCAAAAAAATTTAAGGGAAGTTCTTCATAGAACTACAAGGATGCTCTTCAAAGGAACGTCCCGGAAGTTCTTCACAGAAATTCAGGGACGTCCTTTATAGAACAGAACTTCGATGAAGTTCTGCAGAAAACTTCGGGGAAGTACTTCAGAGATCTTCAGATACATTTTCAGAGAAGTTTGGGAAAATTCATCTGGGAATTTCAGGAAAGTTATTTCAGGGAAGTTCTACAGAGGAACTTTATGGAAGTTCTTCATTAACATTCAGGGAAGTTCCTCAAAAAACTTCGGAGCAGTTTAACAGAGAATTTATTCAGAAATTCAGATAATTCTTTAGAAAAGTTCGGGAAAGTTCTTCCAAGAATTTCAGGGAAGTTCTTCAGTGGAAATTTCAGGGATTTTTTTCAGAAGAATTTCAGGAAAGTTCTTCAGAGAACTTCAGGAAAGTTCTTCAGTGGAAATTTCAGGGATTTTTTTTCAGAAGAATTTCAGGAAAGTTCTTCAGAGAACTTCAGGGAAGTTTTTCAGCGATCTTCGGGAGAGTTCTTTAGATAACTTCTAGGAAATTTTTCAGAGAGTTGTTCTTAGAAGATCAGGGAAGTTCTTCTGAGAAGTTCAGGGAAAGCGGTTAAATTGATTGCTTTTATGTTTCAAAATATTCGCATGTACCGGTTCTTAGAGCAGCAGAAATTTAATGAAATTGAAATTACAGGTTTATTTAAAGTTCGTATATTATTTATTAGAGGAGTGATTGTCGATTTCACGTAGTTTTGAAGAAAAATGGCAGTTTTCCAATTATGTAAAAGTGTAAACGGAATGCACGTTAGTATTAAAACCCCTGTAAAGAGCGTCAGTAATAATTTAAATAATAACAAGCAGTTCAGCATCATTCTAATAGTTATGGTGAATGGTGAATACGTAAGCTAACATAGGAGCAAAAGGAAAGATCAGTGATGCTGAGGTATTTGCTGATTACTGCTGGGAAATATGACAAAGGATCAAGTTGTATGGCTCATCTGACACCAGGACGACATTTTTTATTCAAGTTCCTTAAAGCCATCGCATATTTGTTATCTTGCAAGGGAGCTCTCAGTGCATCAAGTCACCAGCAATGAGTTGGCCGTTTTACCCAGAATAGGGGGTAGATTTTTTCGGTTTTTTATGTTCAGTGGGCTCTGACACGATTTCGACGCAGTTCGAAAGAAGCGCCATCTAATCATGTTGACTTTTTACGCTTCAAATTTCGCACTGGCTTTGGTTTCGTTCTCCTCGATTTTTCAAGTTTCAAAACGGGTTATTGAAGTTATCAAATCAGAACTAATAGAACCGTTATCTGCCTCTCAACGTTCTCATCTTGAAAATACTCAGTACTTAGCTTTCAAAATCCACTGGTTTAAATTTTCTTTGGATGAGGAGTAGGAAAGCAGACTATTACACTCACTTTGAAGTATTCGCTTCCTCAGGCGATCGGGATAAGTTGGGTCCCACAATACCGAATGTTGCTCCCATCAAGCGGAATTTCTTTTCCTGGTCCATTTTTATTTTAAAATTCATTTTAAAATAAACTTTTGCTTGCAAGTCATAACTATGAGCTATCACCGCAGAGAACAGACATCTAAACTAGAATATATTTTACAAAAAAAAACACTTGTGAACAGATTCAAATTAAAATACGTTGGAACACAACTGCCATCTATCGGGGTGTTGCCACTTGCTATTGGATCACGGCAGCCATGATTGTTTATTTCTCGCACCTTACTGCTTTACGCACGACCAATGAACCCTACTCGTATTTGAGTAATGCTGACTGAAAATTTAATAGAAATTGTTCCTCATTGGTTTAATACAAAAAAAAAATCAATTTTTGAAAATTGATTTACTTTTTTTTCTGGCTGGATAGCAACAGTTTAAATAAAAAAATGAGATGTAATTTATTCATCCACTTTTTGAGATTTTGATTAAACAGTACCCAACCATGAGTAAAATTCGTTGAGCGCGCGCTGAAGCACAGAGGAATTGAACTGTCAAAACTTTTCAGATGATGAAAAAAAATTTAAAGTGAGTCCGAACTTTCCAGTGGAATACCAGTTACAAATAGCAGTTAATCAAGTTAAACCTTATCCATTTATCAATGTCAGTTAATCTGCTTTAGAATAAATAATGCAAAATAATTTGGTAGCTCTAGTAGCTCTGGTAGCTCATTGAAATACGTTGTTTTATTCTATTTATATATCATTTTTTTACAGATAAATTCATGTGGAGTGCTTTTCGGCTCCTTTTGTTGCCACGTTTATTTTTAACGCAATTTTGTGCTGGAACCGCACATCTTCCAAAAATCTTTGAATGAATGTGTTGAAAATGTAATCCACAAGTCTCTCGAAGTACGATCTACATGTCGCGAAATCGAAAGAGTTGTAATCAAGATATGCTTTCAAATGTGTCTTGACGCCTCTTTTCTTTTCATACAGAGATTTCCGAAATATCAGTTTAAAGCACCACAATGCCACCAATCCAACAGCATACAACATATTATTCGGGATATGCACGGGGCGTGAAGAAATAGATGACTTCAATAATGCAAATGAGTAATCGTCGTTCTCTAGGATATCGTCGTCATGCCGTGCTGTTAATTACACACGACACTTTTTATGTCGCATTTTTCCGACTGCTGCTCCAAGAACGTAGACCAACGTCAGGAACTCGAAAATCTTCAGGAGAGAAGTGGTCGGAGCGTATTTTTTACCGCGAAATCTTGAACTCCCTGCAAGGACAACATTTCCTGCAGTTCAGGGGACTCGCAGCAAGATACCCAGCGGCTGCAACTAAAAGGATTTTTCTGGAGCGTTAAGGGTGAATTCACAAAATTGAATGTGGTACTTTAAAATCGGCATCCTTGGGAAAACTGTAAAAAAGATTTTTCGCGGGTAATACCTTGCCTATTTGCACACCAATAGAATTCACACTTACGGCCCATGTCGTTTCCGATAAACAATGAAATTTTTTGACATTTGGGCTACTAAGATGCGCGACGGTCGGTGACGTGAATAGGTGGCGATGGCAGGTGCCATCACAGTATTGCCAGTTACAATGATTATGAAATGGCAGTTAAATTTTTTACACACTTTTTGAATTTGACTTCGAAGTCTGTTCTCTGTGCTATCACTACATAGTTTTGGTGTTCCTATGAACTATTACATAGTTTTCTAGCATGTAGCTCACTATATACTGGAAATAGCCGCCGTGTGGCGACACCTTTACTTTACAGCATTTTTTCATGCATGCATGCCCTGTTGCCAAAACTTTTCGGATAGGGTACCGAACGAACAGTAGCAAGCGATATTTTGGATCACACAAAGACAGTCGATGCAGTTTAGCGGCATACGCTGAAGCATTCTTGACGGCAGCCATTTCTTCCAAATTTAAAATTGATATAACTTAGATTCTGTACTAGATATTGAATATTTAATCACATCAGTTTGTATACTTACTTGCTGTGAGCAATCTGATAGAATTAGATTCGATGTTCATTCACTGATAATCGAAATTTATCAATTTGAAATTGCGAGGTAACTTTGCGAGAGAGAGAGAGAGAGAGAGAGAGAGATAAAAGATAGGAAAAAATACATGGAGCAGCCATTCACCTTAAACTGGCTAAAGCAAGAAAGCTGTACTATTGGGAAGCCTGATCAACATAGCCTAAACCAACATTATTTCCCCTTTATAACCTGTATTACAAAGGCTGATAAATTCTTCCCAACAAGTACGAACTTCAGAATTTCTAACTTCAGTTTTCTAATTGCATTCACCCTTTCCCATTTCAGGTCCAACTAATGTCGTGACAGACAATCAGTATTAGTGGTGACTTATGCTGAACTAAAACACTATTTAGAACAAGCATTTTCTGAACTGGTAGCGGCAACAACCGTGTAATCAGGCTTGCATCCGCACCTAGGTGACACCTGCTTGAAATGAATGGAAACCGAAACTTTAACTTGAGGCTCGAGAGATATGCAATATTTTCTGCAGTGTGAAATCAAGCTTGACCGACGACGGCGATAATATATTAATTTGGTGAACATACATGCGCACCTATTTAAAAGAAAACAAAACAGAGCAGAAAACAGCATACTACAGCAACAACAAAAAACAACAACCACAACTACAAACAACAGGTTTAAAGTGGAGAAAGCGAAGAATACAGTTTCTACTACACACATAGAGGTACGCTCGTGATCCTATTTGATCTTATTTTTTATACACATACAACCTAACAGAGGATGAAAGAGATGAATCATTATAAGATGAAGAGTGAAACCGTGAAACAAAGGCAAAAATATCTGTATAAAAAATAACTACCCGATAGGCAGCAACAGCAGATTAGTAGAAACAGAAAGATGCGTCATCGTTGTGTGGTAAACAAATATTTACAAATACATAAAAACACACACACATAAACACTCCACATTGTAGCTATGAGAAACGGAGACGATAATGAAACAATAGAAAGCCGCTCGCGAAACAGTTACGTTAGAAAAGGAGACCAGGAAGAGAATGAGTTCGGTTGTTCTGCAGCCGATGATAGATCGAGAGACGGTCGTGCAAGCAGCGGATCAGGAAAATTAGGAAAATCTCTATGATTTGGTTCTATTTCAAAGCTTTCATTTTCTTACTAATGATATGTTTTTCGAAAAATTGATCACTATGGAAAGACGAAATGCATTCATTGGTAATGAAAAGTGTTACGCTAAAATTGTTGCTGATCGAGCGCCTAAAAGCAATGCAATGAGCAGTCGGTGACGAGAGCTATTGTTGAGCGAATTTGAATCGGTAATGAGGTTAGAAGTGTTAAAATCCTAAAACAAAAAACGTAACAAATGGTAGGATAATGGATGTTAAACGCGTAAACACGGTAGATATTAGCGAAAAAGAATTGCACAATGTCCAAAATAAGTCGCTGCTCATAAGATAAAAAAATTGCGGAAAGTTTTGCCTGAGATTATCCCGAGATCATCCGAGTAACAATTTTAGTTTTCTTTTACCTGCTGCAATTTCAAAGAAATAGCATCATTGATCTGAAAAGTTGGGATTAATCAGTTCAACTTTCTCCATTCAAAACACGCTCAATCGCCATTACCATTTTAGGCGCTTTTAGAACCTGCAATGAAACCTTGAACCCTTTGAACACTGCGCCTTCTAACAAACACGAGATCGAACTTGTCGAGCTTAAGCAAACCAATATTATTTCGATGATAAGTTATCATTAAACTGAGAAGCAAAAAGAATTGTTTGTGATGTTATTTTTTACTACTTTACATTTTTATTTTAGAGTCCATTTTGTGCGTCTTTATTTCCTGATTGTATCGACTATTAATTAATATTATTTTATCGTTAGAAATTAATTATTTTTTGCTAGTGATAAGACGTAGTATTGCAGTTATATAGGCAAAGATGCAAAAGATTCGTATTTGTGAGACAAACATGAGATAAACTTGGACACGATTAGTAACCAGAAAACAAATAACAAACACACTGTACTTACCTCGAGTTCACCGTATACAAAATAAAAACACTCACGCTAGAACCAGAACAGGCGTTTTTTTGTTTTTCTCGTCGTCTCTCCTTCGTTACGTCATCAGTGTGAATAGTATGAAGAGCGCATTCCTTTGATCGGTTTCGACGAAGATTTCCTACTGTTTTGCTCTTCTTATTTTTATTCTACCCTCGAGCATACAGTGGGTAGCAGACAGGATACAAAAACAAGCATTTCCGGCCACAGACAGAGTTTAAAATAATCCGCACCGCAAAACTTCGTTTTTGCTTTCTTTTAACGAAGCTTTTTCAAGTAACAAAAGTGAGAATCTTTCAAAAACGTTAGATGCAGCAAATACGAGAACTAATATAAATCCAGTTAGTGGTGGTTTTAAATGATGAATGGAGCAAAAAAAAATAGAATCACAGCGAGTAATGCAAAATAGCTTGATTATGAAATGCAAACAGAACGAGTGTAGATACAATCAGTACATATGGTGAGATTTTTGAGTGGAAGGAGAACACAACAATATCTTAACGCTGATAGCAAAAAAAAACAAAGTAAACCAATAGATGTAAACGTACCAGAAACACAAACATACACACGCTCATACACGTGTACACCTACTGTGTATTAACACAGGGAAGCAAAGCTGGATTGAATTTCTGTACAAAGGGAGCACTTGTGAAGACTAGGGTTGATTGTACGTGAATATAAATGCAACACACACCACACACAAAAGAACAGATTCATATTCTTCCTGTGAGCAAAATAAATGAAACCAATAAAACAAATCCCAAATAGGTAGCACAGAGATAGCGAAAGCGTGAGAGAGAGAGATAGAGAAACGAAAGTTTTGATTTAAAATAAAGAAATGGAGAAAGACTTTACTGTGACAAATAATATTTAAAGATGAAAAAACAAAACAAATGAAACAGAAGTAAACAAGAGAAACTGATAGAATACACTTATAGGAAAGGCTTTGAAATGAAAACAGAGATATATTTGTAATAAAGAAGAAAAACGAAAAAAGCACAAAAAAGAAAACATAACCACTCTCGGCAAAATGGATGCTGGTTGATGTGTGGTTGGTTAGTTTTCCTTTACTGAACTCTGAATTGGCAGCCTATTGTCCATTCAGCGAAGAAAATTTAAAAAATTCAAACATACTCCGATAACTTTTACCAATATCTGCGTGCAATGAATTGTGTTAACTGATCTCCTGAAAATCAATCTCAATTTCCCATCTCTACAAAATCATTATTTACCTTTGTTTAACACGGCAGATAAGCGTGTCTCATTTTCTTTTGCTTTTTCCACTTTAATTTATTATACCTTTTTGATTATTATACCTTTTGATCAGCCATCGAAGATTCAGACAGAACGAAAAAAAACGAACCCATCCGATAATCTGCGAGTGGATTACGGAGAAATTATTGTATTAAAAAAAGAAAAAAAGTAAGAAAAGCCTTGTAAAAAAACTACAAAAAATGTAAAAACCTGGAAACGATTGTATCCGATCAAAAACACTAATAAAAGAAGAAAATTTTATGTTTCATAAAAAATTTGTTGTTTGTCTTATTTTCCGTAATCGTAACATCCGTTCCATTTTCTTATTGTTGGTTGATGCGTACTTTGCACAACTACAAACAATGCCTACTTTTTACTTCAAATGGTATTACGTCCGGGTGGACACCGCCTACTGCATCTTTCCCACGTACTCGGTCCATAGCTGTTCAAGTTGGTCCTGCCATCTTGACCGTGAAACGCCGTTGCGTCTCGTCCCATTCAGATTTGAAATAAACACCTATTTAGCAGCATTATTTACAGAGAGTATTCTGGCAACGGCCAGCTCATCGCATTTTGTAGCCTTTGCCACCCTCTGATTGTTGGGTTCGTGGTGTTGTGCTAGCGTGGTTTATTCCCCTCCGCCATACACCGTTTTCATATACACCTCCATATATGGTTACGCCACAACCTCTCAGATCGTTCAGTACCTATATTGCCCATTTTACTACGCTCAACGACTACTTGTACCAACTGGTTTTGAAACGAACACCTTTCAAGTTGTTATCCGGCATTCTGTAACTTATGTTCTGCCCAGCGTATCCTTCCAGCTATTGCCGCCTTCCAGAATGCTTGGTTCGCCATAGAGTTGACCGTTCTCCACTGCAAGATTGTCCTAAGCACACGTCCGCTCGAATTCTCTTAGTGCATGGTTGAATTCCATGCCCGTAGAGAACCACCGGTCTTATAAGCGTTTTGTACATGAAGGAACCGTTTTTTGACCGCAGTTTCTGGAATACCACAATAAGGCGACTTCCACTGATGGCGCCTTCGTGCTTCATGACAAACGTTGTTGTCTGCCGTTAATAAGAATCAAGGTGAACGATTTCATCCACCACCTCGAAAATATCCGCTTTTATCGTAACACCACCTAGGCTCACCTGTCGACAACAATCAATATGCACAACTAGCGATTTGAAATTGGTTCACTGTTGTAGAACCCCTAGGTCGGAAAGTTCACCTTACAGTCTGCACCTTGCAATAAATCTTGCGCTTTTCTGCTGCTTTCAATTTTAGTATCTTTGTTGTTGTTTGATTCGCTTTGTTATTTTGACACAATGCTTGAGGTGTGTTGGTGAGGTAATGTCTAGTACTATTGAGCCAAGAAATATTTTCATTTTTCTTCGCGACTATCCACCCGCTGGTCTTACCGCAAAGGTGAGGGTGTCATTCGAAAATCTAAATATTATCGACCATCCACGAAATATCGTTACAAATTGAACACATCTAACTTAATAAATGCTCGACAGATTTTCAAGAGGTTTACATCAACCGGTTGGAATTTTCCCGCGTGTCGATTCGAATATCAAGAGGTAGCCCGTTAACAACGTAAACAGCTATTGAAAATAATGAAAATAAAAAGGTGATGTGTTATACATTTTTTTGCAAGGAGTAAATTTACTTTCCTATTACAGATTTCAAATGTGATCAAGGAGGTCCCATATGCAGCAGTGAACGATATGAAAAGGGTATAGGAAAGGCTTGTAAGATGGAACACGATCAGTTTTTTACTCGTAACATGTATAATTTTATTTTTTCATGGATCTTTCGAAAGAGGAATTTAAAAATTCCAAGTTTCTTACGGAACTCATTATTGATGATCATCAAAAAAAAATTATGACCGATTTTCGAAATCCATCGAAAATTGCAATTTCAAAAAATGTATTGTTATATGAAAAAAATGTATTGTTATAAAATGTGTGCTTGCGCTTCAAAGCTAGCTTTCGATTCTTTCGCCAAATACTCAACATCAAGATATTCAACCTTCAACAAGCGTTACATCCTCAGTCAATTCATGATTGAACGGACTGGCAAGGAACTCGATGTCTTGGAATTCATTTTCCGTTTTGTGGGATGGTTCAGGTTACGCAGGTTGCGACGGGATGGCATTGCCACGTAACTTAAAAAATGATTCTCTGTTCATAATATCTAACAACTGAATCATTTTTTTGCTCACCCTTTCTCAGGCTTGTAACAGTTTTTATAAGCTGTCGAGTAGAAATGGTGGGGGCATAGTTTCCGTTTTTCGACCGCCCTTTGTCCGCCTCCACCAAACTCCTCCACAAGCTCCCTTGACTGGCAAAATTTCACCCACTGCGCGCATCTACTTGATCTCAAAATTAATTTTTATGTAATAGTAATATTAATCTCAATAAATTTCATACCTTTCTTCGTCACGGGGAAAACTACAGGAGGATTTTCGCAGTTTTTACCTTTCCGATTAGAGTAAAATAAAAATTCACATTTATGGGACGTGTTTTGACGGAAAAAAAAACAAAACATTTCCGAACACTCACACCTTTAAGCGATGCTAGTGCAAGGAAATTACTCAGCAGGAAAATATCATAATTGTCGATGCCAGCGCTGTTGGCAGTGGCTTGGCCAACTATTTGTTTTCAAATTAATTGTTTTTTTTTGTGGACGATGGGCATCAATTAGAGTGCTACGTCTGTTTGTCTGTGAAACAACGCTCATTTTTTATTATGGTGCTTCACTACATGAAGCACCATACTATAAAAATTGAGCGTTGTATGTTAACGTTTACCCCGTGTTTGAAATAGTGTCTTGGAGTGCTTAAGCCGTTTCCTACCATATTGTAAAAGAAAAATCAAACTTGCATTTGTACCAGTGTATCACAGAGGTCAAATTTCTAATCATTCAAACTAGATTTTTTTTTCTTATTTATTTTTCTTGCTATTTAACGCTTTTATCTGTTCATTTTATCAGCAACAGAGAGTGAGAGCCATCGCAATTTTCCCACCCATAAAATTGTACTTCCTATTAACCTCGAGACGGCCGCGAGTAATCGGTTCTACCCCCTTAACCTTAGTTCTAAGATAACTAATATATATAAACATGAAAACTTGGCTCTGTAAAGTTGATTCGATTGAGCTTGTACAAATTCTTAAAAAATTCTTAAAAAATTAGTCAAATAATTGACGATAAAACTCGAACATTAGTTCGAAAAAAAACGTCGAAATGCGAGAAGACGAAACATGACACGAAAGATCAGATCGAGTCAGTTTTTGGAGAGACGTTAATAAAAGAGGACGCTGAACGCTGACTTCCCGAACAGCAAAAAAATGGAAAGAGGCATGGAAAAAAAGCCGGTACTGATGGACACCACAACAGCGAACATCGGATTATATATGAAGATTGGGCTCCTCAAGTATTGCTCCTCAGATGTTTATTGGAAGTATCAAGATAATCAAGAAGTTTGCTCTCTCTCTCTCTCTCTCTCTCTCTCTCTCTCTCTCTCTCTCTCTCTCTCTCTCTGTGTAACTGGGATTGATAAGTTGACAAATCAAAAACATCAGTTACATTTACTCAAATTTGAGTAACTCCACTAATTACAAAAGTGAGTCAAACACGACCCGAAACTGAGTTGAAATGGTTGGCCGTGCAGATTTAGCCAGAGTATCCCGTATATTTTAATAATTTACGAGACATTGCAAAAATCTGGAAATTTGGTCGATTTGCAAAACTGCTACTTAGTGTGTGGAATTTCTGTCAAATAAATAGCATTTCCAAAATAACTATAAATTAGAAGAAAAATTAGTAATCTCCATTTAATTCCAACTACCTTTGCTTATCTTCGACAGATACGCGTATTTCGTTCAATGTTGTATATACTCACCTCAACGAACGCTCAATACCTGTTTTCGAGAGAGATAACTCACAGTGTTCATTTTCGTACCAGCATTGCAGAACGAGATGGAGCGCGACGGTTTGAACGATATGGTGATTCGACTCACCGCGAGAATAGGAAAAACCAGAGAATGAGTTCATAAGAATCAGCTCTATCTCTCTCAGACCTTGAGCACGATCGTAATAACTCATGCAACGTTTGACTCGCAGTCTGAGCATTATTTTGTTGAACAAACAATTTCTTGCTCACTCAGTTGATCGCTAGCAGTTGTCTGGTTCGGAAATTCCAGCAATGCCGCCGCTTGTGTGAGACAATGGCAAAACGAGAAAACAAGGAACTGATTTCCGTTGTAATGCTAATCCAGACGGGCCACGTTGGGATAGCGGCTAGTGTGTTGAAGACTCTGATAAGTGAGCGAGTAAAATATAATTTAATAAACATAATTATCAATTTAAAATCGATTTCGCATCGCGTCTTGGTCATCATGCGTTTGCCGCAGTGTATGAATCAGAATGAAAACATGAATACTAGAATCATAATGTATATATGGAACGATTAAAGAAATGGTTGAAGTAAAAACTAGAAAATAAATGTATATAATTATTGAGATTTATCTTCTTTTTCTGCTATCTTCATTCGGGAATGGATTTTCAGTGGTAGACTGATATTATAAATATCTGTTTTCTTTTAAACTCAGCATAACACGCACTTTAATAAAAAGATGGAATGTGACTTTCAAAAACAAATTGGTTTATTTATCTGCATCAACAACCAACCGACGATTCTCTTCCTCGACTTCCTCTGTTGTATACCACGGCAAAATAAACAAATCTTTGGCTCTGCGTGTAGCTTTCAACAACTTATGCAATACAAAATATGTTAATAGCTGCGTTATTACAGAAGGTTGATGAACAAAATCGGTCAAAGTTCCTTTGCTCGTGGTACGCGAGAAATCGCTGGCTGCTGAGATGTTGTTGAAAATCTAACACAGTTTCTTAACCGCAATCACGGCATTTCATTTTAAATTACGACACGAAATATTGAAACGCCATTGACCCCATTGCAGCAGTCAGCTGTTGGTATGAAAAGTGTATTTGTTTGGAGCGTAAACATTTTTTTTTATATAAATCATTTATTTGTACAAGCTCAATCGAATTAACTTTACAGAGCCAAGTTTTCATATTTGTATACATAAATTATCTTAAAACTAACGTTAAGAGGATAGAACCGATTACTCGCGGCCGTCTCGAGGTTAATAGGATTAACAACTGAATGGATGGGACGGTAGGCAGGAGTTTGAAGTGGGACTTACATAACACATTTTTTTTAATTCTAAATTGTCAAAAAACTTTTGGCTTCTTTTGACTTGAACATTTTTAAGACAGAAAAAAAACACACACACAAACACAGATAAAAAAAAAACTTAAAGTAAACATACAGGTTAAACAAACTACAATCTAAGGCTAATGTTAGTCAAAAACACATAAATGAGCTTCAATTTATTTGTTTTGTGTTCGGTCAGAAAGAATGTTAATATTCAGTGAATACGTTCATACTGACATTGTTTTGTAGTTATTGAACTTAACTAACTTGCCAAATGTATGATTTGATATTTCATATATAAACATTGATAAATTTCTATTTTTTCCTTTATTATCGAGATTTTCAGCTCTGGGCTGGTTCATCTCCCGTCGTAGTCACTCAAATACCGTTTGGGTATTTTCGTGACTTGTCCGGGGGTGAGATTCGAACTCGTGACTTTGGCGTGAGAGGTATGGATGCAGACCACTACGCCGGGGTCGTCCCCACGGCAATAAATTTCATGTTTTCTATCGATGTGCCGGAAATGAGTTCCAATGCTGAAGTTTTGCTCTTCTCTAAGTTTTCCGATCTTGTAATCAAGTGGAAATTTCTTGATACTTGCCGGAATACAATACACAACATACAATATATGCACCTTTTTTTTAAAATTGTAAACACTTGAGCAAAATAAAATAGCAGTCGTGAGAACCTCTTGTTGTCTAGAGAATAAATCTCAAAAATCAATCAAGAAATGATCGAGTTATTAGCGTTCAGTAATTTAATTTTTCGTGATGGGAGCCATTTTTTTAATTTCTATTTGGCATTCAACCATGGCTGTAAGCTTGCTCTGTATTTGCGCTCCAGAATAATATAGACACAGTATAAATTTTCGAGCCGTTCTAGAAATTTTACACAACGCTTTAGGTATGCGACGACTAAAGGAAAACTAAAACTATTTGAACCGCCGCTGGCTGCCAATTGCCAAGAATTTAGATCCGAATTTGAAAAATGTACGATAAATTCATACAAACTTCTTAACTAGAAAAATTGAATTGGCCGTCCTGAAAAGGGCGGATTTTATATGGTGCACATTTGAATTTAAACCTCCTTGGTCTTTTGCAGAAGCAAATTATTGAATCCGTTGCATCGTACCAAAAATTGGCTAAGATCAGGATCAACACAAGCACCTTATTTTGCTCCTCATGGTCACAGGTTTGGTCAACCGATTGCTCATCACAAAACTAATGGCTGCCTAGCAACGGTTGCCTAGAAAAATACAGTTATCAGCTACCTGATCAATGGTTGCACGCCAGTGAACCCTCCAGGGTATTAGCCACCGCAAGCTGTCAATCCAATATTTGATCCCCGCCACTCCGCACAGCTTGAATAATACCGAACGAATGATTTAGTTTGCGAAGGTGTATCCCTTTTTTTATCGTTCACTGCAACATAGTTTATTGCTACATTGAAATCTTCATTGCAACATTGAAATGGAAATCACTGAAATACTATGCATGTAGTAAATTTAGCCTTCAAAACTATATTTTAAAACATCACCTTTTATTTGCGTTACTTTCAATAGTTTACAATTGTAGAAAGTTATAAGCGTTTAATTTGTATTTCCTATCGGACGTTTTTTAGGATTTTCAAATGACACCCTAACCTTGCCGTAAGAAGTAGTCTACGTCAAAAAAAATCGTTAGCTCTCTCGTAGTGACTGTCTAATATGCACTTTCAAATCTGAAAGCCACGAATCATACCTAAACAATATGTTCAATAGGATTAAAAAAAAAAATGACGTTTCGATCGAATATACTTTGTACGGAAGGTGGTCTAGCATCTCCTAATCGTCTACTTCGCTTCTTGAATATGATGCAAAAGATAAGTCAAATGTAGGTGAAATAGAAGTGGAGACAGATTATCTTATACAATTTTGACATGTTTCATGATATACATTTAAAAAAGTCACTAAATGTACAGCCCAAAGCTCACTAGAAAACACAGCACATCTTGAACTCATGGATATCGATAGTTAAGGAACTGCATATTTTTTATAACAATGCTGAGATGTAATTCATATATTGGCTTACACTGCGCTCTGTTTGCTGACATTTAAATATGTATTCGATGCCAGATGCACGCATGTCTTGTCCACGCACGTGCTTTATCAGCCAGTACGAAAATTAAACCGTTCTCGCAAACCTCGATAGCCGGATGCACTCTAATTTTATAAATTCTTTCTATAAAGTCTTTATAAATTACACCAGAGATGCATCATAAAAGCGACACAAGCTAACGCCAAGCTATAAATAATGCAAACCCAATATCACTATCCCACCAACAAGCTTTACTAATTAAGCAGGAAGCAAATAGGAGGTGATAAAACAAATCCCAAACCCTCTATTGGTGGCACGCCGCAGATATCCACCTACTAGACGCAAGTGAATTATCCGTAACATCTTGTTCAACCAGCATCGTTAACTCAATGAGCAAACCCGTCAGCTGCTCATGCGGTACTCACTCACCATGCGAGTTGGTTCCTCGCCACTCAATAATAGTTCGTTTCATAGCATGAAGAGATGAAAGCGCAATGGCAAAAATACACACATTCACTCTCCTGCGGAAACGATAGGGGGATGATGAACAGCAGCATTATTTGTGTTCTCTCCTCTCGCGAGCAGAGAACTCTCGGCTGCAAATCGTGAAAACGCTCATGATTCAACAACACTGATTTCGTCTACAATGTGCAGACTTCTTCAGTGTCTCGTACTAATAACTCGACTGCAGTCGAGTTATTAGTACGAGACACTGAAGAAGTCTGCACATTGTAGACGAAATACGCGTATCTGTCGAAGATAAGCAAAGGTAGTTGGAATTAAATGGAGATTACTAATTTTTCTTCTAATTTATAGTTACAAGTATTCCACTAAACAGCTCAAACCCTCTAGAATTCATTTCCAAAATGTTACTAAACCTTAGAAGAACTTTTAAGAATGTTTAAGATTGTGATACGGCGGATATTCCAAGAAATTGAATAAACATTAAAAAAAGTTGTTGATTTTTTGACTCCAGTTTTGATTCGGTACGGAAAACTATCGAATTGTAAGAAGTTTAAGTTGGTTCTTAAAACTTATGTACGCTTAGCATCTGGGATGTTCCCTGAACTATTGGAAAGTTTGTCGCGCTTCTGAGAAAATTCTAGGAAGCTCCCTAAACTTACGGGCAATACTTCAAATGTTTCTTAAATCTTTAGAAGTTTTTTGAATTTCTGAAGTCTCCCGATTTTCGGGGAAGTTCCCTGAAATTCTTGGAAGATTCCAGGACTTCTAGAAGAGTTATGGGAAACCTCAGAAGAGCTAGGACTTTCGAAAAACTTCCTGAATATCTTGGAAGTGCCCTGGGAAACTTTGGAAGCCTTGGAGAACTTTAGCCTTGGAA